>CAXAQZ010000297.1:95000-153455 GCA_963971145.1 Sussaba pulchella
TTTTAGGTAAATTTTTGCATCCCGTTTTAAAAAAAAATGTCATTGAATAGAACAGTTTGTTAGAAATATCCCCTGAAAATATTATTTAATTTTATCAAATAGATCGAGAGAAAAAAATTTTCTTCTAAATTAATACATAAAAATTCAAATGTTAATAACTTTTAGAAAAATGGAAATTTCGAAAAAACGAAAAATACGTATTCTTGTATCGCTGAAAAGTTTTAGAATATTTTTATTACTTTCATATCCCCGAGTGACGGGTTTTCTACGGGGCCACTTGTTTTATTTTCGCTCAAATTCTAAATGATATTGAACCGTAATATAAAATAACTATTAAATGAAGAATATTTGGAAGCTTATGTAATATGGCGACTGGCACGATTAAAGACAACGAATGTGGACACGAATGGGATAGTGAACTAGTGGAGTAACGTGAAATAAAAACTAATTGCAACGCAACATTCAACGAAATATAAATTGAACTCTTTATAGTGAATATAAATATAAATTGAACGGAATCTATAAAAAATGGCAATTGTGCATCGAATGTATTTCAAAGGATTCATTCGCGGAGATAACGCGCAACGACTTCGGCTAATGGACATTACAGATATATTTCAAAACGGACCCATGATAACGCAATATGTGAAAGGACTGATTTGTGGCGACGACTTACGGAACGAAACAGACATGATCAATTAATAATAAAATTATTATACGGAGCGCATGGCGATGGGATGAATGTCGTATGAAAAATTGAATAAAAGTTGATTTCGTTTATGGATGAATGTGAATGAAAAATAACACCCTACGTAACAAAAAAGAATTATGAAGTAACTAGTGAATTTATTTCCGAAATAACAACCACGAAATCGACCTCACTCCGGCCAACCCAAGATTCAATTATAAAAATACATCAAATGGATCAACCGGCTCAAAGGTCATTCGTTACAACGTGAATAATTGTGTGAATGGGATAATAAAATAAAAGGTGATTATGTGTGGGAAGAATTAAAATAATAATACCACCTGATTTTTATTAAAAGAAAAAGAAAATTTGAAACGAATTCAACCTTATTTATACGTTTATTCAATTAATAACCTGAAAAATCGACCCCACTCCGGCTAACCCCATTCACGAATTATCAAATATCTCATAACAACAACCGCGGCAAAGATGATTTGTTACAGTACGTGTGTGCATTTTTCCGTTAACGTTCAGACGAGCTTTTTAATTAACAAAATCAAATTCTGTTCATGTTAACCCGTTGACTGTACAACGTGGCTATAGACACGAAAATAAAAGTAGCCAAATGTAGCGCAGCCATAGCCGCTGAGATTAAGATTTATCGATTTTCCTGAACTTTGATCCCTTAAAGTTTTTTCGATCTCTGAATCCGAATAGGATATCGGAATCGCAAAATTCAAGATGGCGGATCGAAATTACAAAAATTATTGAATTTTTATAAAACTTGTGTCGCACTTCCCGTGTCGACGTCAGGTCTGGCGTAATCCTCTACTTAATCTAAATAAACAACTCGTCCGATTACAAAAGCAATTCTTTATTGGAACTCGGACCGAACACGACCGTCACGATCTAATGTCCTCACGCGACTCTCGTTTTTATTATTTTTGTCACAACCGTTAGCAACGTAAAACAAAGAGACATCTCATAGCATATGCGACGGCTCGTTCAATAACTTCAAATATTCCTATACTTGGTCAATTCCTGTATCGCTGAATCTAAATATAACGTCGTTATTCCGAAATTCAGAATTCGAGATTCCAGAGAAAAATATGAAATCACGAAAAAATTAAAAATCAGTCAACTACCAAAAGCCGAAATAATTGAAAATTTTTTTTTTTTAAATGCAGTATCTTGTTTTTTGACATACCTTCCAAGTTGCGGAGATCTCATAAAGATCGTAGAAAGTGAAGCTCAAACTTAGTGCTCCAATTGGTGGATTGAGTTACAGGAACTGTACGAATCAGTAGCAAACGAGCACACAGATGCCTCGACGACTGACGTTTTATCCAGTTTGGCGGTTTTGACGATTAATTTAGCCAAACAGATTTGCGAAATAAATGTCGGGAAGAATAAACCATAAATCCAACGAGGTGCGATGGTCCTTCCTTCAGTGTCAACGATAATGTAAGCCCACTAGATTGGAGGAACTATGTGAGTACGAGGCGTTCGATTCGCCAGTTGGCCGAGGAATGATCAAATGAACCGGAGCAGCGTTCCGATATTCCAATTCTTTTCATAATTTACCAAAGCAACTAAGTTTAGGTCGATATCCATTTGCGGGACATGTTACATTTACAAATACACCGTAAAGTGCAAAAGCTTGCTTCAAAGCTTCGTCGAAATGACATTTTAGAGCATGCATGTGCGAAGCTATCGATTGTGACACGGTTTTTCCATCTTTACTTCTCACGCGATTGACGCTCCAGCCCAATCGACGAGGTTCGGTTTTTTCCGCTTCGCCACGTATGTGCTTGCCAAAGCAACCTTCACCGGCATTTTATACTAATGGTTCGAACCGCACGCAACTTTGAATTACCCCTTGCCACCTGGAAACGCCACGTTATCGACGTGCGATGTATCACGTCATCCTTTTGACGGTTAATAATTTACGGTTAACGAACAAAATGTGTTAATTGTATTCATCGTACAATTAAAAAAACCGATAAAATATCGAAAAGAAAACGGTTGTAAGGTAAGCTGAGGGAAGGCCAGAGCGTGAACTCAGGTAGAGATCATAACTATAGATTTATTGAGTCACGCAGAACTTCTAGACTGTTGGTCACCGGTTCGCAACAATGTATAATCACACTTTGATAGCTCGTTTTATGATTCGAACAAGACTGATATCGAAGGGTCATAAGGAACACAACAACCGCTCATGGTCTTCTTGCATGACAGGCCATGTGCTAGTCACGAAGTTAGTTCTCTATTAATTCACTACGCAGCGGCCGGCGTCACCTGCTCGGACAGAGGATTTTCGAAAACTGTAATATAGGGATGTTATATTTCCTCATTTTCGTCAAAAAGCAATATAGCAGTATCGCGACAAGACCAGGGTTATAATTTACAGTGACATTTTGGTCCAGAGTCAGATAGTTGATAAATACTAGCTTCGAATGTCGTTAGTAAAAGTCAAGGATCAACGGTTTTTCATTGTTGACGTTTTCTATCAGCTCAATTCATCTCCAGATCCGACTCCAAAGATTAGCGATCTCTGTACCGAAAGTGGCTACTTCAATAATGAAAACAATAGTGGCACATCCCAAACCAATCCCAAGAAGTACAAATGCGAATCTCAATTGTTTTGAAGTTATCACTTTCACTTCCGGTTCCTGTTCTTGGTTTTCGAAGGATTTAAGTGACCTCATTATGGTGTCGTGTCGTCGACGATACAGAGTTTCCGTGATCGCACCGGCTGCAGCTCTCCCATAAATCGTATTGACCCTTTCCTTTAATGGCCAATCTGGTCGGATAAGATAAGTTTCATAGATAACGCCTATAGTTTCCCGTGACAGGTGCAGGTTCGATTTTTTTGCCGCGTCAAGGAGACTAGTTATCACTTCCACACAAGCAGCTTTAGGGTCTTGCAATACATATTCGATACAATTGACGCCCTTTACTGTTACGTAACGGCCTTCAAACTCTGGCCGGTTGAAAAGAAACCGCAAACCCTCCCGGCCATATATTGTGTGACCAGATCGAGCAAGATCTTCAATGATATCGATGTTTCGGAGTCGGACTTCTTTCGTGAGTAGCGACGCAAACTGTCCCGAATAAATTCCCTGAATAGTTACTACGAATATGAATAAGCTCGCTAAATAAATCCTCGGAGACGTATTCTGGGGTATTCTTCGGAGTCCCGTATTACAAATAAGAAGGACAAGATCCAGAATTGACAGCATCAAAGGTGCCCAACCAGAATTTGATGAACAAAAGTGTAATCAGGAATACCACAAGTACACCGATACGTGATCTTCTGTCGAGGACAGAAATGATCTTATCGAGCTGGGACTTATGACCGGGATACTGCGTAAGAATTCCTACGGGGAATGACCAGAGTGGATAGGTGGTTCCGAAATTTTCGAACATATGTTCATGGACGATGTTCAAGCAAATGTCACTGGTTCCACTCGTCACCTCTGCTGCGATACCGTACGTCTCGTTTCGTTCGGGGTTAATTATTGGGAGATTACGCCAAGGGCGAGCCAGCATCGTCCACGTTGCATTAAGCTTACTCATGAGAATGTCAGCGGTGACGTTTCGCACGTAGTTGATAAGTGTTGGTTCTTGGTCCGGATCCGCAAACCACCATACCTGCGACGGACGCGCGGATTTCATAGCCGCCAAGTTCTACCGTTTTGTCAAAGTCTAGTCCGTTACAATGGGAATCATTCTCCCGATATTCTCGCACGAACAGAGTCCAAGAATGATCGTTTATCCCTTTGTACGTATTCTCTTGACGCCACGGGATCGGCGCCTTATTTGTGTAAGGATTAAACGTGTAAATCAACTCACGTCTCGTTTGGTGGAGACACACAAATTTTGCATTGAGCAGATCCATTTTCCACGCTTCCATCAGTACTTCAGGAGCATTCGCACATCCATTTTCGGCGATCGGTAAGTCAATCAGAAGAAAGGAAGCCATGTGGTTCCACCATTTCGACCTTTTGACGTGTGTGAGAGTTTATACCAGGATACTTGGGCTGGTTACCGTGATCACGAAGATTTGAAGTTTGTATCGGGACCGCCGGTCGACTGGATTATGGCTCTTGACCGCTGAAGTCTCGTCGATCAATGTTACCGATATCATAGTATCTCTCGAAGATATCTCTGTCATGATTCTCCCAACTGACGGCTCAGCAAGTCCCACGGTACTGAAACGGTCTGCGTAACATGATTCCAAAATATCGATCTAAAAAACAAATAGTTAGTCTTCAAAATTGCATTGTGCGTTTTTGTAAAGTACACGAATCAGTTGGAAATAAACATACCGATGCTCTGACGAGTGACGATTCATCCAGTTTGGCGGTCTTGACGGTAAATCCGGCGAAACATATCCTTGTCACAAGCATCGAAATGCAAACGATCACCTTCATAAGCTGCATTGCCCAAAATGAGTTCCTCTTGATATCAAAAAAACGTCCTATACTGGTTCCATTTATTCAAGTCATGCACTATGACCATGTGGATCCATTAGCTAAACACAAAATAAAATCATGACCTTCATAAGTGAGCCGAAACCGACGAGTAAGCGACTCCACATCAGCATCGAAACTTTTCCCCGTAAAGTGAACACGAAAAGTTTCGGAACTTTTGGAATTTTGAAATTGGAACTTGCAAACTTTTTTCGTCCAAATTGAGGTAGTCTACAAACTCTTCCTTGAGAATCTCTTCTGATCAAAGATGGCTTCCTAATAGCAAAAGCTTCATGTGGATAGCTTTGATTTGCAGAAGCTATTCACATGCTTACATTTTCATGTACTTGAGGGGACAAGTTAGTGTAACGAGCTGGAAGGTTAAGGTATTCTTGTGAATTTCTCGAAGACATTTGTCATCGAATATCTTTTAAATAATTACCGTACTTTGTTGATATAAGTACAAAGCAAACAATTTATAAATAATAATTTTTATTGACACTTAGAAGTGAGTGAGCAAAACTAGCTGCAACTCAAAATTTTCGGACGGCATTCTCCGAGTTTGAGATAATTTATGAACTCCTCTATGAGTTCGTACATTGTAAACGCCTCTACGAGGAAGTAGCTTGCAAGTTTCAACTTGCAGCTTGATCCCCATCTGAAATCTAGTTTGTTCAACCAATGTTTACTGAATTTCTTGCCCAGTGCGGTTAAAGGTAATATTTCCTACCTGTTGAGAATTGAGGTTTAATTGGTTAAAAAAGACGTGATACGGTGCGAAACCGTTAATTTTTCGGAAAACTTAGTCCTGTGAAATCCGATCCTTCTGACGGATCTTAACCAAATTTCATGCATAAAGGATGTTTCAACAGCAGCGTAAATCCTTGGCAGCAATTATTTCATAGATGCTCATGTTTCAACAGTTTTTATTCTTAACCCTTCAGAGGTAACGTCGGGTCACTCGTGCCTCGGCAAAAGTGACTCTCATTGCTAGCTCGGGGAGGGGGAGACGGAGCTCGGCCGAACTATGCTGGGAAAAATTGTATAATAGTATGCTACTAGACCCCCAAGTGCCGACTCCTAATTACCTCACCAGCAGTCTTGAGAGCTAAACGTATTATGGAAAAGGCACGAATGACCCGACGTTACCCACATCGAGTGCAAAGAGGGCAAGGTAAGAAATTTAGTTTTTTCGATGTTTCGCTATTTTTTTACTACAAAAGTGTGTTTTTACAAAAGGATATATAAATCTGAATGAAAATTTCGTATTCTATCGCTACTCTTAAACGTAAACGCGTTTTTACGAAAATTGAGTATTCGAATGTATTTTTTTATTTTCATACTTAATAACATAAAATGACAAAAAAAAGTTATTTTTATTAATAAATTAATTAAAAAATTAGGAAATGTCTACTTTATTGTGAATTTTATACATTTACGCATTTTCAAAAAACCGATTTTTCATGCTCAAAACTTAAGCATTTCTTCAAAAGTTACGAAGCTATTCGAAAAAAAAAAATGTTTACGTTTTCATTTGTTTATTAATTATACAAAAAAAATAATCAAATAAATCGGCAAAATGGTTAATTGTCTTTATTCTAGGATAGTTAATGAGTCACCATGATTTTTTTCAGATTTTTTAAAGCATTTTTAAGCACTTATTTAATCTTCGGACACGAGTGACCCGACGTTACCGTGTAAAGGTAGTAAAAATGACGTTACCTCTGAAGGGTTAACCGTTATCTACATGTTTGCCAAATTTAGTCGTGAAGCGATATAGGGTTCAACCCGCGGTAAAAGCGCTCGAAACATTCTACGGAAATAGTCGTTCTGAAAGAAATGCACCTCACGCATTGCGAAATTTTTTCGATCAACCTAACTGCCTATCTGTGACAGCGAGAAGCCGTTTTCTGCGAAACTTTAAAAATTTAGCTCGATGCAAACTGCAGAAACGCCTCTGTCTCCTCATCGTCCAGTTCGTTTGACCGAAAACAATTCGTATAAATAATTCGAAAGTTCATTATTAAAAAATTTTATTCGCGAATCCCGTTTCCAAAGGAGTCATAGCGGGCATTTCTCAGGTATTATGTTTAATACATGAATGACATTCAATATAGAACACGGTGAGATGGAAGGAAAATTATTTCACACATTTCTTGTGATTTGATTTAAGAAGACGATCCTGCAACCTTTCAGAACTACCCGTTAGTGAAGCTGGATCATGTATCATACATGTAACAAATTCGGGCTTACTTGGTTCAAGTTGACTCGGATTATATAACGAAACGTAAATTTTTCTAAAAATTATAAATCCGATAATTTCTGAACTATTTCATGGAATCGGCCAAAATCTAGTGCAAACATCCGCGAGCATAATCATATTTGTAAAAAACTATTTGGACCGCTAACTCAAAATTCGCGGACGCTAGAGCGGTAATTGCATTTTTTTGTAATTTTAAAACGGTGTTTAATTCAAGTGGCTTCCTTGATTACTGCAAAAATTACCCGTGATATAGAAATTTTAAGGAACCACGTTTGAGCAAAAGGTGAGTGAATGAGCTTTAACCGTTTTTGAGTTGTAGACGTTTGAATTTTCGAGGGTAGTTCTACAAAAACGCGCGTGCCTGCGCGCATGCGCACACGTTTTCGGAAAATGTGGATTCCGAACGGCTTAGCACGTTCGAACATGTTGACATCAATAGAACGATAGAAAATGTTTCAATTGTGAAATGTCTTTCCTTGACTAAACTTGCGCGTTTTTGAAGGCATTGAATTTTGACGGCTATTGTTAAAAACGAAAAAGGCCGTTGATTATATTAATCGATTACATACAGTCTTTGCTTCACTATCAACCAGGTTGGAAAACGTAGTTTTTTCCACCGTAATAACAATTCGGATCATACAAATAGATAGTTAATTCTACTTCATTATGGAAGAGCGAATCAAAGTCGGAGAATCCTATGGAAATCTTGCGGAATTTTTTGTGCAGAACGTCACATATAATTCAACCATTCGGACCATACAAACGTCGACGATAAAAACTGATCCGCGCAAATAATTGTAACTCATCCGATTCTAAAAATGTTTCCATGAAACTTTCAGAAATTTCCGATAATTGCATCGCTCAAAATATGTGAGAAAAAAAATCGGGTTTATAAAACAATTTTATGTCGGCCCGCCCTTTCAAGGTTATTAGCCTATTTCCTAATATTGAACTTTCGTGTTCCGATAATTTTTTATGTTACACCTATGGGCGATTGATTTTGGTCAGTGCATCGACTGAAATAGGACGCCTTCAAAACTTCTACCGCATCATCCGAAGTTAAGGAGAACAGTATTTTCTCAGTATCTCGTATTTTCATATCAAGTATTTTAACAGTATCAAATTGGTATGAACATTAAAGCTATTAGAATTTCTCTGAGTACCCTCGACAAAACAAATATAACGCATGCTCGAGCGATCACGTAGCTTTTTTGAACACTTTAAGACGTGGTTCACAAATTGGATATCAAACATCAGCGGACATTACTTAATTTGGAAAGCTATTAGTATTGACATTTTCGGATATTCCGAAAACCGATATTTTTTGGAAATTTTGCCGAGCCCGAGCGGCTCTATTATTACGAAGCGTATTTATAAGTAGAAGTGATTACATAAATTACACATGATGAAGAAATCATTGGACTTGAAACGATGATTGGTTTTCGAATTGTAGACAGTTCAATTTTGCCGCTTTGGCACATATATTCGGAAGATCTCGATGATGGTTCTGATTATCATAACATAGCCTTTTCCATGAGGAAGTTGCCTTGCTTCATAAGGAGTTGAGGCCTTATACACGCGATTTCGCCGATTTCGAAGGTACTTTTCTAGACGCGGTTAAAAAAAAAGTGACGCATATTTTGACATTCTTTTACAGATAATTTATGCACATGGTTAAGTATATGTGAAATAAAAATCAGAAATATTTACAAGTGGCGGAGTTGTTACATAATACAGCAATGTATTTTTTTGAACCGTGTGAAAGTTTCCATTTTTAACTCCCGGCTGAAAACGGGAGTTATGTGTTTCGTCGTGAGCAACGTGAATTGGCGTTTTGTCGGTAACGCGTTTTTGGCCAAACGGCTGATTTTCTTCTTACAAATTGATGTACATCGGTGTCGGAAGTCACAGAGAGGGTTTTGCTTCCATAATATTTATGATCAGATCTCAACTCGCGGAGATATTAAATGTAGAAATTTGAACGCTTTCGAACGTTTTCTTCAAATCGCAATTTTGATCGGTTCGACTGCATGCATTGCAGACTTCACGGCATCGTCAGCTGTGACAGCGCGTGTGTAAGTGCAGTGGAACGTATCCGTGTATTTTGCATCGAGGCTCTGGACGATATCGCTGAGTGCGAGAGAGACAGCGCGATTGGTCGATCGTTTTAACCTCGAAACAGAACTTTCAACAGAAATTTTTTTTTTTTTCTCGAGTGATTCAGAGTGAACATTTTTTATCAATTGATTTCACGTATAAACGATATTTTTTTAAAGAGTGCATTTTCCATTTAACGTTCAATAATTAGCTAGTTAGCAGGATTGATCTACTGACGATTTTAACAAGCACGTCGAATTAATAATTCTGGATACTTGTATTCGGGCGTGAAATTGAGATGTATGTGAATGTGGAGGTTAGGTCGAATGACGTGGTTATGCCCGGTGATATTGTTTTATTTATGGCCATCAACTGATTTCACGTACGAACGATATTGTTTAATGAGTTCATTCTTTTTTATTCAACGTATGATAATGTTATCAGGATTGTGAAAAACGTGAATATTGATGTTCAGCTGAACGATGTGGTTATGCCCAGTGATATTGTTTACCTCGGTGGAGTTGGCAATTCGAAAGAAAAAAATTGTTGTCGGATTCAATTTTTTTAACTTTATCTTCCAACCGACAAAACTTTAGACACAGCGATTTGTCAGAATGCACAATATGTATATTTGTTTTCATTATTTTTCCTATATGAGTCAGGTCCATTTCGAAGCTGCATTCATTCAATGTTCACCTGCTCAAGACATATTCAAAACCTATAATGACTGGGAAGGACGAGCGGAATGCACTGACATCTGGTCAAGGCTACGTCGAGCCGCGCTCGAAAACTGTGCAATGCGCAGACATTTGGTCTAGGCTACATAGAGCCGCGCTTATAATCTCCATAATGCACTGCGATTTGGTCAAGGCTGTATTAAGCCGCCCTCAAGACTCCACGATGGGCTGACAATTTGTCATGGCTACATGGAGCCGCGCTGAACAATCACATGATGCGCTGACATTTCGCTGAGACTGTACTCAACTGCGCCCAAGGACAACCAGCATGTGTCGCAGCTCGTCGATACTTTCAAAGTCTTGTCTCATCAAATTTCTATACAGTGGTCACGTTTTACGATATTGAATCGATAAACAATAGTACATTATGACACTAGTAGGAAAAATTGTTTTGTGACGTGGACGTCTTGTTCGAGCCAAATGATTCCAATCATTGGCGGACGTGGAGAAAATTATATCAAATTATCTTTAAAAAGTATGAAATAAAATAAATTTAAAAAATTTTTAAAAACTCCCGGCTGGAGTAAAAATCGAAAACAAAAAAAATTAGAACGAAAAAAAAGTAATCTGATAGAAAGCATGGATAAAATTCATGAATCTAAAAAGAATACAACAAATTAATAAATTTAAAATGGAAAAAACAAATTAGTGAAATTAAAAGAATGAAATAAATAAATAAATTCAAAAAGGATGAAATAATTCAAGAAGTCATCTTAGTTTATTCGTAGTTTGAATTATGATCGTTCGTTTGTATGAGTTCAATTTTTTGAATCGTGGTAATTTTCTCACTGCCCTCAATTCAGTCGGGAGACGTCATTCATTAACCATAAATATGATATAGGATATAGATGTTTGACAGTGCAAAGAAGACGCCATTAGATAATTGAACATGAAGACGATCTGGATTTAGATGTTCGACGATACAAAAGAAAACGTCTCCCGACTGAATTGAGGGCAGTGAGAAAATTACCACGATTCAAAAAATTGAACTCATACAAACGAACGATCATAATTCAAACTACGAATAAACTAAGATGACTTCTTGAATTATTTCATCCTTTTTGAATTTATTTATTTATTTCATTCTTTTAATTTCACTAATTTGTTTTTTCCATTTTAAATTTATTAATTTGTTGTATTCTTTTTAGATTCATGAATTTTATCCATGCTTTCTATCAGATTACTTTTTTTTCGTTCTAATTTTTTTTGTTTTCGATTTTTACTCCAGCCGGGAGTTTTTAAAAATTTTTTAAATTTATTTTATTTAATAAAGGTTCAGATCGCTTTGAAATTTTTACAATATATTTTTATTATCATCTATCGTGTGAACTACACCGCAAAAATTTCAATGACAAAAAAAAATATAAACATAAATAATAATAATAATAATTATTATTATATAATAATATAATAAATATATAAATATAAAATTGAGTAAAAAAATGTTGAGTTCCGAATGTATATTATAATTTTTTTTCCTATAGCATTGTTGGTTTATACTGAAGATACGTTCATTATGCAATTATAAATATGTTCCTTTTTTTTCAGATACCCACGTCGATGCCGAAAACTTTCACCACCAACGCGCGCGCAAAAAAAATACATTGCTTTTTATTATATAATATCTCCGCCATTTGTTAATATTCCTGATTTTTTTACATATACTTCACCATGTGCATGAATGATCTGTAAAAAGAATGTTGTCAATATGCGTCAGTATTATATTATATAATATCCACTATATTATATTATATTATATATAGAAGAACGAATTCGTTGATGCGGAAACCGATGCAACGGAATGTTTGTCAAGCACACTACGACGGGCGCGCGATCGTAAATATGTTTCAACGATCACACAATTTCCTGCGTCCCAGGACAATAAAGGCTGACGTGGATGTACCCATCGGCTCATGAAGTCATCGCCACGTAAGCCTTTTCCAGGTACGTTATATTGGTTCCAGCGATAATCATCGCGGTACTGACAACCTGCATGATGTCGTTGCGTCGATGTGTCCATAAATTTCTCATGCACCGGTGCAGTATCTAGGGGATGGACTGTCTGCACACGATTTCTCTTTTCACGACACCGGTCAAGGTGCAAATATAACAGAAATAAAAACGTGCTCAGCGGGGATTTCGCCTCCCTAGGTGCTCATAATGTTCCATCGCATGGATCGATAACGGAACTAACAGTATATTATTAGGAAATAGAATTTGTTATTGACGTATACTGATGGGGTCCTCTAAGAGAAGATACAAAAGGTAGAACCAGTGGCATAATGGTGATATTTACGGCTTACACTCAACACTTACACTTCAAGTTGTAACGGCCACGATGGTTACTCTTAAACTTACACTTACACTTACACTTACACTTACACTTACACTTACACTTACACTTACACTTACACTTACACTTACACTTACACTTACACTTACACTTACACTTACACTTACACTTACACTTACACTTACACTTACACTTACACTTACACTTACACTTACACTTACACTTACACTTACACTTACACTTACACTTACACTTACACTTACACTTACACTTACACTTACACTTACACTTACACTTACACTTACACTTACACTTACACTTACACTTACACTTACACTTACACTTACACTTACACTTACACTTACACTTACACTTACACTTACACTTACACTTACACTTACACTTACACTTACACTTACACTTACACTTACACTTACACTTACACTTACACTTACACTTACACTTACACTTACACTTACACTTACACTTACACTTACACTTACACTTACACTTACACTTACACTTACACTTACACTTACAATTACCCTTCCACTTCCACTTACACTTACACTTACACTTACACTTACACTTACACTTACACTACCGTCGGATAGTATCAGGACACTAGCGAGGCGTGCGCGCAGAAATAACTTCTGTCTTTGGAGGTCGATAACTTTGCGACAAATGGAGCTAGAGACTTTTTTAAAGCACCGTTAGAAAGGTCATGAATATTTGAATCCATTGATATTTTTTAAATAATATTTCAATCGCTAAGCACTGAGATAGCGTGTGGAAAAGATTGAAAAAAAATTTGGATTTTTCCGAAATTTTCTATCTCGACTTCAACTCATAGCCAAAGTCAGGAAAATCTTTTTAGAAATTTGAAACTTTCCACGCATGATCTCTGAAACATTACCTGTAATTCGAGCTCAAAAAATATACAAAATCTTCAGGGGTTCTTGAGTTATTAGGAAAATTTTGCAGGCGTGCGTAAGTCGAGCGTGGGCCATCGATTGCACGAGTCGACGGTCTCGCTCGCTTGTTTTCTCGAGGGAGCAGGACCGAAACGGATGATCCGTGCAACGGGGGCTTGTATTGAGCACCCTTGCGAAAGCATTTTTCATACACCCAGGATAATTATTTCAATATTGCAAAAGAAAACTAAACTGTTATAAATAATAACAGTTTAATAAAATCCGTTTGTAAATCGATCTAGTCCAGAATAAATATATGGTGAATTCCATGTCAAATCTAAAAAATTAAAAGTCGCATCAAATTAGAACGCCTAGATGGATTTTGCCCAAATTCAATACGAAACATCTTTTGATAAGAGTGCGACTTAGTACCAAATTTGAGTCCGGTATCTCGGAAATTGTGGGAGCTAGAACGCGCACGTTTATTTTTTGAAAACTTCAAAGCGACATGAAATCTGAACGGCTGGATGGATTTTGCCCAAATTCAATACAAAACATCTTTTGACAATAGTGCAACTTTGTGCTAAATCTTAGTCAGATATCTTAAGAATAGCACAAGCTAGAATGCGCACAGCGATTTTTTATACCTTTCGAAATTCTTTAAAACAAAAGCGCTGCATGGATTTTTTTTTCAAATTCGGTAATAAGCATCTCTCCGTAGTTGTACAACATTCTACTGAATTTGAGCTCGATATCTCTGAAATTGTGGGAGCTAGAGACCGAATTCTTTTTTTGGAATTTTTCAATAATCGCGTAAAAAAAGAACTACATCGATTTTTCTAAGAATTCAATCATGCTATGCGCCTTGACATCTTAACATGTGTGACAAATTTCAGCTTGATATCTGAAGCTGTTCTTAATTTGTGAGCGTTAAACCAATGTATCCCACACACACACACACACACACACACACACACACACACACACACACACACACACACGCACGCACGCACGCACGCACGCACGCACGCACGCACGCACGCACGCACGCACGCACGCACGCACGCACGCACGCACGCACGCACGCACGCACGCACGCACGCACGCACGCACGCACGCACGCACGCACACACACACACACACGCACACACACACACACACACACACACACGCACACGCATACGCACACGCACACGCACATACATCCGGACATTTTTTCCAAATGGGATTTCTCGGCGTTTTAAGACATTCTGAACACGTCTACATGAAAATCTGGAAAAAAAAAGTTCACGAAAACAAAGCTTCTTCCATGGGGGAGCAAAAATATGGACGGATAAAACCTAATTTTCCACGAAAATAAATCCAAAAAAATTGAGATATAAAATACTTTTTTCATTTGAACAAGAACAAATTTTTGAAGTCAAACTTCTTTAGCGGCGAGTGAAATTTCAAGGACGTCAACATCATTGATAGCGAAACGTCACTGTTAGTCCATAATAGGGCGAATGACATTCACACCGTTGATTCGTGTGTCTCTTATAGTGAATACCGTCGTCATGATAAAGCTCACCGTGAATTAAAAATGAAAATTTTTACGCAAATTTATTATCATTGTATTTCTTTTTAGATACTCTTTTTCTCTCTCTCTCTATCTCTCACACTCAATCTCGCTTATTCCCTATTTTCTAAGAAGATTAACTTTAATCACGTGCACGGAGCTGCACACGCATTTTTATCATCAGCGGTGTAATATGTGTAATTCTACGTGGGTTGTTATATTTCATCCCTGATGGTAGAAAAATTCAGACCGTAGTAGATACTTAGCAAGGTCGTGGAATGAGATGGAGTTACAGTTTTTTGTAGGCGGTAATTTTACCGTTTAGCCTAAAAAATTATCCCCAGTTCCAAGTATTTATGAACTCCTGTCAATAATAATAATTCCATTTTTTCGTAGGAGGAGGACGGAATAAACGTAAATATGTGTACCCTTCAGCTTCTTAGAGACTCGGTATTTCTAGTGCCTTAGCTGTCAAAGTTCCGTATAGGGAACGAGTCCGAGTATGACATAAATATTTCTATATTTTTATTAAGCTTTCGACTTCTTTTCTTCACGAGAAAAATATCATCAACCTTCGCATAGATCGGTAGACGATAAGTATATTATTGAGAAAGAGAAAACCTTCGTTTAAATAATTGTTGGCCCTGAAAAGGGCCGATGGTTTTGTCGGAGAAAGAAATTGGGCTTTCTTCTCAGTCTTCTTGGGGAGACTTCAAATTTTCGACTCATCGAAGTAACCGCCCTTCGCTTTAATCACTGCCTTGCAGACAGCCGGCATTCTGTCTGTTAATTTGTTTAACGTTTCCGGACTGATATTGTTCCAAACGTCTTGAAGCCCCGTCCAGAGTTGCTGGGCATTGGTCGGTGTCAGCACCCGCAGCCCTCTATCCAACTCGTCCCACAGTAGCTCGATCGGATTACAATCCGGTGACTGCGGAGGCCATGCCATGTTTTCTAAAACTCCTTACTTCTCTTTTTTTTCGATGTAGCTAACGCACAGCTTCGATTTATGTTTGGGGTCGTTGTCCTGCTGGAAAACGAACTTCCCGCTAAATAGCTGCTTCGCCGATGGCAATGCGTGCTTGCAGAGGATTTGGTGATAACCTTCCTTATTTAAAATCCCTTCGATTTTTTTTAAATTCCCGGTTTTGCCGTTCCCAAAACACCCCTAAACCATCACGGAACCTCCTCCATGCTTCACTGTAGGGACGATACACTGAACATGCATACGTTCGCCCGGTTGTCGACGAACGAACACTCGTCTCTTCCCGCCGAACAACTCGAACTTTGACTCATCAGTAAAGAGAACTGATCTCCATTTTTCTGCCGTCCACGAAATATGTTTCCTTGCCCACTGCAATCGCTTCCGCTTATTTATGGCTCTCAAAAGAGGTTTTCTCGCAGCCACGCACCCTTTCAAACCAGCTTCTAGCAGTCTATCTTTAATCACTGTGACCGATATGCTGGAATTATTCGGTCGAGAAGCGTTGAATTCTTCGCAAATTCGAGGGGCAGTCTTCCTTCTGTCCCTTTTACTAATAAGCACGATTAACTTATCTTCCTGCTCGCTCGTACACCGTTTCTTCCCCCGACATCCTCTATTATCAATTTTCCCAGACTCTTTATATCTATTCACCGTCCACTCCACGCCTGATTTTGATTTTTTCGTTTTTTTAGCGATTTCTCGATAACTGAGCCCTTCTTCGTGTAATGTCACAATTTGAGCTCGTGTAAACGGACTAATTTCGCGTCTCGGTACCATTTCTATCGGGTTTTTCAACGACTGCTTGTATTATCCGTACAAGCTGTTAATAGCGGAGGCAAAACAAAAGAAATGACTCCCCTGACGACCGGTATTATCATTTATTTGTTTTCGTTTCTCTTTCAACTGTGTAAAAGGTTTTCAAACTTGTATTCAATGAACCTGATATTGTCCTAAATAAGGAAAGGAGTCCTTGTTAAATGTTATAATGTTAATTTCAACATTATGTGGAAAAATGTAGAGCTTTTTGACCGAATATCCCTGGCGTAACACTCTGGTTGTAACACTTATTAAAAAGACTCAAGAAATTTTGCTTGGGGGCATAGGCGAGTTGATGCTGACGAAAGTACTAAAGTGCTAGAATTGACAAATCTGCGAAGATTCCGTGTTAGTTGAACGAAATTGAGGATTGGTAGAACCAGCGATGTCAGAAAAGTAGAGCGGGTTCAGAAAAGAATCCGATCACTAAATTCTCCTTCCGATAATTTATTTTACAAAAGGATGTCGATTCGGAACATAAATTCAGAGTTTGGAGATAATGAAAATTAATGGATTATCATGATTTTTTTCAGCCATGTTAACATAATTTTACTAGGACACACTATACAGTACCAATGACAACATATATTGAGGTACTTGGATGAATTGTTTTATGAAAAAATTTCCAATTTGGGGGAATTATGGCCGCTCTGTCCCAAAACACCTTCCTCGGAGATCACTTGCGGTGAGCGTGATATCTCTGGAACAACGGCTCATTTAAAATAAAAAAAAACCAAAAATATTCAGTTGGTATAATATTAAACGCAGTTTGTGAACGAAGGGCTTAGCGAATTTGATTTTTTAAATAACGTCAATTGTTCCGATAAGTTCGATTTTTGAGATTTAAAAAATTGGGAAAAATCGACGTCATTATTTCAAAGATCAACAATTTTTCTGACGCTTCATCCACGACCTGTGTTTAATATTACACTAACAAAATCTTTCTGGATTTTGATTTGAGATGAGCTGATCCAGACATACCATGCTCACCGCAAGTGGTCTCAAAAAAGGTGTTTTAGAACAGCGGCTTCCAAAATTTAAAATTTTCTCACGAAAAGATCCATATAACTACCCAATATATGATGTTCATTGATACTAGATAGTGGATTATAATGAAATTATATTAACATGGCCGAAGAATCATGAAAATCATTGAGTTTTCCCGCAAACAACTAGATATAACCCCTTAACAAATTTTTGACAATTAACCTTTATCTTCAACGTTTTTAGAAGCGTTCCACATAGTTTTTATATGTAAGTAAATTCAATGATTTATACCACATTAGAAAATCTTATAAAGTTGTTTTTTCCCAAATTAACATTGACTGATGAATTTCTGTTTTTACCATTATTTATAGCAGTTCAATTTCTTTGCAGCATTGAAATAACACTTTCTTCTATATCAATGCAGGTTATACTAAATTGGAAAAAATGTATGCATGTATATTAGAATAAAAATATGCTTCTGAAAAGGTGCCCCATACAAACGCCCGTTGTACTCAAGATCCGTTTCGGTCCTGCCCCTGCGAGAAAACAAGCGAGCGAGACCGTCGACTTGTGCAAACGATGGCCCGCGCTCGACTTACGCATGCCTGCACAATTTTCATGATAACTCAAGAACCCCTGAAGATTTTGTATACTTTTTGAGCTCGAATTACAGGTAATGTTTCAGAGATCATGCGTGGGAAGTTTCAAACTTCTGAAAATTTTTTCCTAACTTTGGCTATGAGTTGAAGTCGAGATAGAAAATTTCGGAAAAATCCAAATTTTTTTTCAATCTTTTTCACACGCTATCTCAGTGCTTAGTGATTGAAATATTATTAAAAAAATACCAATGGATTCAAATATTCATGACCTTTCTAACGGTGCTTTAAAAAAGTCTCTAGCTCCATTTGTCGCGAAGTTATCGACCTCCAAAGACAGAAGTTATTTCTGCGCGCACGCCTCGCTAGTGTCCTGATACTATCCGACGGTAGTGTAATAAATTTTTTTATTCATGATGATTGAATCACTCGGGGAGTGGATAAGTTGAGAATCATCGTTGCTGCAGCCTGCTGTTGTAGTTGAATGAGAACCCGCATCAAATTTCATCTTCCACGCTGATAGAGCAGGCAACGGCAAGCTCCATGCACAGCTTCGTTCGGTCATCGTTGTCATAGATGTTTGCGAACAATGGCATAGGACCACAGGATTAGACGCGCCACCGACATATCAACAAATTTATCATGAGAAGTTTTTTCCTGGTCAACGGACCACCTCAATTTCGTTTTGAAAAACAATCATTTGGGCGAAAAAGATCTTTTCGTGTTAAAAGTGACACATAAGATACCGTGAGAATTCGTTGTACACTCAGAGATTTTTGGAATTTTTTCGTTCAACGTTCGTCGTTCAACGTTCGAACGTTCATCGTTCGTCGTTCAACGGGCGAAGGTTCAAAAAACAATAATTTAGGTAAAAAAGATCGTTCGAAGATTTTGTCGGACCATCCGTTCAACGTTCATCGCGCTCTCTCTCGTTCTCGCTGACTCTGTCTTATCCTCTACTTTCGTTAAACTCTCTCATAAATTTTAATATGATTTTTTGAAAAACCATCGAAATTTTAATTTTTCATAAAAGAAATATTTTTGAGAACCATCGAAATTACATGCATTTTTTGAAAAATTAAAATTTCGATGGTTTTTCAAAAAATCATATTCAAATTTATCTTATGCTCATCGTTGTCGTAAAATGCATGTTTTTCCAGCCTTCGTTCTCGCTCTCCTACAACCCATGCACTTCAGTCTGCTAGCTCGCTCGTGCTCTCCGTCCGCTCGTCGTTGCGTTCTCTCTCCTTTGTTCACGCTCCAGCTTGCCCCGCTCATCAACACGCTTGCCTTTGCGCTCTCTCTCTCTCTCTCTCAACCTTCGTTCTCGCTCTCTCCCCACGCGCTCGCTTTCACCCGCGTGCTCGTTTAACTCTCGTCCTCTAAAAGATCTTTCCGTGTTAAAAGTAACACATATGATACCGCAAGAATACGTTAAGATTTTTTCATTCACCGATCGAACGTTCGAACGTTCATCGTTCGTCGTATAAAATGCGTAAATTTCGAAAAATAAAATTTCGATGGTTGTTAAAAAAATTTCGATGGTTTTTCAGAAAATGCGTAAATTTCGATGGTTGTCAAAAAATTTCGATGGTTGAAAAATGAAAAATTTCGATGGTTGTTAAAAAATAAAATTTCGATGGTTGTTAAAAAAATTTCGATGGTTTTTCAGAAAATGCGTAAATTTCGATGGTTGTCAAAAAATTTCGATGGTTCTCAAATAAAATTTCGATGGTTAAAAAATGAAAAATTTCGATGGTTGTTTAAAAATAAAATGTGTGTTATTTAGGTTATTTAGGTTATTTAGGTTATCCGTAGGAGGAGGAAAATGCCGTTCTTCCGGGAGGGGGGGGGGGGGGGAAACCTGAGTATTGAGCGGGATCGAGCAGCGGGTAAATCGATTGACAACGCCATCTACCGGATTGGCAGATAACGCCATCTGAGACTGCCGTCGGTAAGGTAGAACACTCAATTGAGCGGGATCGAGCAGTGGGTAAATCGATTGACAACGCCATCTACCGGATTGACAGATAACGCCATCTGAGACTGCCGTCGGTAAGGTAGAACACTCAATTGAGCGGGATCGAGCAGTGGGTAAATCGATTGACAACGCCATCTACCGGATCGGCAGATAACGCCATCTGAGACGGCCGTCGGTAAGGTAGAATACTCAATTGAGCGGGATCGAGCAGCGGGTAAATCGATTGACAACGCCATCTACCGGATTGGCAGCGAGACTTGGCAACGCCATCTGAGGCTGCTGTCGGTAAATATTGAGCGGGATCGAGCAGCGGGTAAATAGATTGACAACGCCATCTACCGGATTGGCAGATAACGCTATCTGAGGCTGCTGTCGGTAAATATTGAGCGGGATCGAGCAGCGGGTAAATCGATTAGCAGACAACGCCATCTACCGGCAGCGAGACTTGGCGACGAGGCTGCTGTCGGTAAATATTGAGAGGGATCGAGCAGCGGGTAAATAGATTAGCAGACAACGCCATCTACCGGATTGGCAGATAACGCTATCTGAGGATGCTGTCTATGATCATCGTACGAACGTTCAATCGGTAAAACAGAACGTGATCTCAAACCAACCTTAATATCCTTACGATCAATCTTCGAGACCCCTAAATAACCTAAATAACCGGCACTATCGATAACCTAAATAACCTAAATAACCTGCACTGTCGGTAAAAGAGAGCTCAGCCTCACCGTCGGTACAAGAGGGATCAGACACAAACACACAGTTGGTCAAAGAGAAATCTACCTTACCGACCGCCTCAGGGCAGGTCACCGTGGTGAGTGGTCCAGAACCTGCCCTATTATACTACTTCTGTGCATATAATAATCATAAGAGGATGATTAAAAAATAATTCCAATTTCGACGGAATTTCTCCGCCCTAAGCCAATTGTAACAAATTTTTCTAACAATCTATAAAAATTCAGGATGCACGAAGACGACAGTCGGTAGCCTAATTTTGAAGCCTCGGCCAGCGATTCGCTTCCTACGCCAGGGCTGAATAGCAAGTACTAAGCGGAACGTTTTTGTTCGTGATTGATTATTAGTAAAGAAGGTCACGCAGACCGTCTAGGTATCAATCCATATGGAAGACTCGTAAAATCGTGGACACGTTGAAACCTCGCTTTGAACACTAAAAAAAATCAGCCACGTCGAACAGTGATATGGCCAGCATTGACGTAGTGCAGAACAGTAAAAAAAAAGGCCTTCGCAGCAGGTGCGAGGTGATAACGAGACCGTCACAATAAAAAACCAATGAAAATGTCATTAAAGTTATGCCGTAAGCTTTCTGGCATAGCAAATAGCACGGTAGGTATTATTTTCGATAACGCTCTTTGTTCCGTCAGCAAAGAATCACGACTGACAACGAAATCCAGCGAATTATTAAGTATTGCAGCTGATGAAATATGTAGAAATAATTCGTTCTCGGAAGCAAGCAAATTCGGAAAGATAAAATAGCTATTATGGCGTATCGTGAAAATAGCAACCGGAACCCTATCATGTGCGTGCTCGACACGCTCTGGACCAGTTTTTCCGTTTGCAGAAAGTCATGTGCGAATTACAAGATTTACATGATGCAAAAAAATGAGAATGAGGCCTTCGTGGCCCGTTCGAGTTGATAGCAGCGCTGCGACAGCGCAACAGACAATAAGCAAGTAGCGTGTTGGGCACGCACATGATAGGGTTCCGTAGCCAAACAACAGTTATTACTAAATTTTTCGTAAACTATTTTTGCTACAGTATTCATTATAATTTTGATTGAATGTACTAATAAAAAAGTAAATTTTTGAATTTTTTAAAATTTTTTGCATCGATTGTTTAAAAGTTAGAGGGGGGGGGGCACTCTGATAACGACTTTCAAAGCAAATATCTCATAACTGAATAAGGGTTAAAATGGAAAGGTCTCAGGACATTATTTATTGCATGTGAGGAGACCTATCCAAAGATACCTCCCTCAATGGGGTAAGCTAAAAAAAAATTTCGAGTACACTGTTTAATCTGTGGGAAGGGGGTCAACATTTTTTTCATGTTGTCATTTCTGTTTTTCGGTCACCGATAGACGTTTGGGTACCGAATTTCATCTCAATCGGTCCATAACCAAGAGAATGGGAGGCCTGTGATATACAGACGGACGCACAGTGGGCCAGAAACGAAAAAACCCGCTCAAAAATCAAAAAATGAAATTCAAAATTCGATAGTTTCGGCTATCAGGTTTTGTACTAGACGCAGTTCTGCAACTATCCCAGGGTAATAAAGAAAATAAATTCTTAACTACTTTGTGATACATCACCCTAGAGTTACTACTCTCCGAGTGCCGCGTGCTGACCTAAAGTCGACTTAAAAATTCGGTCCGAGTTAAGTGTGTGCAGCTTCCGTTCATAGTGGTTTTTTTTCAAATTGGTAAAATGTCGGCTGATCCTGAAGGTATGTACAGCATTTACAAGTATAATAATTGGTTCCATAAATCGTCTTAATAGTAGGAAAGTGTGTGTAACCAAGTACGCAAAAATAATTCTTGTAGGTGTCAACATTTATTTAAAACCATAAAAATATCAAAACGCCCGCTAGATCCCGCGGTAAATTCTACTGCAATATGTAAGGAATCTAAAAATGAATCGAAATCACAATTTTTTTATTACACGTCAAACATAGGTACTCGGGCGAGCGCGCTCCGCACGCTCGCTTGGCACGTGGCGAGAGGCGCGCCCGGGCGACTAAATGGATCCTGTTTTGGGCGTCGCAGAAAAGTATGTACTATCCGATGGAATACATTGACGGCCGTGAGTGCAAGTGAGAGATCTCTGTCTCTCTCGCACTCATAGATGGAAATGGAACATCCATCGGATCGTGCATACTATTTTGCAAATCCATGGAGTTTTTTGAAAATTCTTGTGCTATTATTTTGGATCCGCCATTTTGTTTTCCAGAGTGCTAACATCAAAATCGTGATCAGCGACCTCGAAAACTCCCATAAGTCAAATTTGAAGCAAATCGATGAAATTTTTTGAAAATTCTTCCGCCATTTTGGATCCACCATTTTGTTTTTGAGAATCCTGAAATTAAAATCGTTATCAGCGACCCCAAAAATCCCCATAAGTCAGATTTAAAGCAAATCGATAAAGTTTTTTTGAAAATTCTTCCGCCATTTTGTTTTTGGGAATTGTGATATTTAAATTATTATCAGCGACCCCGAAGACTCCCACAAATCAAATTTCAAGCAAATCGATAGAGTTTTTTTAAAATTCTTCCGCCATTTTGGATC
Source organism: Sussaba pulchella (assembly GCA_963971145.1). Lineage (NCBI taxonomy): Eukaryota > Metazoa > Arthropoda > Insecta > Hymenoptera > Ichneumonidae > Sussaba > Sussaba pulchella. The sequence goes on from CAXAQZ010000297.1 coordinate 118,692, forward strand.
CGCTATTTTGTTTTTGAGAATCCTGACATCAAAATCGTGATCAGCTACCCCGAAAACTCCCATAAGTCAGATTTGAACCAGATTGTTAGAAGCATGGGATAACTGATAAAAGCAGCTTCGAAAAATGAGAACGAAAGATATATTTTTATTTATTACAAGATAGACAAGAAAAATACGGCGTCCGCAAGACGACTTTATGCATTGAGCATGTTAGAGACGAGATGTGCGGAAGTGCTAAAACCACGTCCGCAAGTGCTCGCTCGACTGCTGTGCGCCGGCGCGTGCAGCACGTTGCACAATCGTTGCATATTTCAACACCCCTCCTCAACGATTATGCATCTCTAATCGATGCTCTGGTTGAGTTCCACCAGTTGACATCCTTCTCGATGTCTTTCTAGCTTTAGTGCTCCTAGTGGCTTTGTCATCATGTCGGCGATCATTTCATTCGTTGGACAGTATATTAGTTCGATGATTTTCTTCTTTACCAGGTCTGTCACGAAGTGATATTTTACGTCGACGTGTTTTGTTTTGTTTCTCGACTCGCCGTTTTTTGCTAGCTTGATAGCGCTCTGATTGTCCTCGTACATCCTGATTGGCTCGGTTTGTTCGATGTCGAAGTCCTCGAGTAGTCTTCTTATCCATAACAGTTCTCTGCTCGCTTCTGCCATGGCGATGTACTCAGCTTCGCAGCTCGACCAGGCTGTACATGTTTGTTTTCGACAGGCCCAGGCGATCGAACCCCCATTGTATTGGCATACGAATCCGCTGTGCGACTTGCTGTCGCTTCTGTCTTCTGCCCAATCCGCATCTGTATATATTTCGAGGCCTCTCGTGTTGCTTGTTAGTTTTAGCTGTAATTGTTTTGTACCCTTAAGGTATCGAACAATTCTTTTTGCCTCGTTCCAGTCAGTTTCAGTTGGTTGTTTGACTCTTTGGCTCAATATTGATACGCTCGCTGCGATGTCAGGTCGCGTATGAGTCGCTACGTACAGCAATGCCCCAACGAGTTTTTGAAACCCGTCGCTGTTCTTCATAGCCTTTTGATCGTGAGCTATTTTGAAGTAGCCAGTGTCGAGGGGTATCTTGGAAATTTTTGCATCCTGTAATCCGAACCTGTTGATAATCTTCTGGATGTAGTGTGCTTGGTCCATGTAAAAAACCCCGTTTGAGTCCTTTTCGATGTTGATGCCGAGGTAATTCTTTAGCTCACCGAGTCTCGTAAGCTCAAATTCTGACTCGAGTCCATCGGCTGTTTTTTGTATTTCATCTTCGTCCTCGTCGGCTACCAGAAGGTCATCGACGTATACTGCTACGTATTGGACGGCCTTCAATTTATTCTTTGAGTATAGACACGGGTCTGATTTGCTCTGTTTGAAACCTAAATTGATCAATACTGCATGAAGTTTTTCGTTCCACGTTTTTGCAGCCTGCTTTAGCCCGTAGACGCTCTTGTTGAGCTTACAGACTAATTCTTTGTTTGCGTTGACAAATCCCTCCGGCTGCTTCATATAGATCGTCTCCGTTAACTCGCCGTTGAGGAACGCTGTCTTCGCGTCGAAATGATGAATCTTGAGGTTTCGTTGTGTTGCTACCGTGAGCAGCAGACGCAATGTTGTCGCTCGCACTACTGGAGCAAACACTTCGTCATAATCTGTACCATATTTCTGGCTGAAGCCTTGCGCTACGAGTCGCGCTTTATATTTTGTCAATCCAGTAATGGTATTACGTTTTCTTTTAAACACCCACTTGCAACCAATGGTTTTTCTTCCTTCCGGTAGCTTGGTGAGTTTCCATGTATTATTGTTCGCCATCGATTTCATCTCCTCGTTCATTGCCTTGATCCATTCATCTTTGTCGACCGCGTTGAGTGCTTCCGTTCGATTCTTCGGTTCTTCATACTCCGTTACGACTTTAGCTTGATGAACGAATCTGTCGGGTGGCTGTCCCTTCGTTCGTCTTTCTGAAACTCTAACTCTATCGTTACTGAGTTCTTCGGGATCACGCGGATATATGTACTCCTCATCGTGTCCCGGTAGTGATTGCTCCCAAACCGAATCCTGAACTGAATCTTCTGCTTCTTCAAACTCTTCCAAGGACTCCAACGATTCGTCGAACTCTTGATCCTCCTCGTCTTCGCATTCGTCGTCTAGGATTATTTCAATGTCCTCTGTTCGTTTCGTTTTTTGTTCATTTATCTGAACATTCTTGATTGTATCGAGTTTTTTCTTCTTTTCTACCTTTTTCTTTGTTCCGGTTGTATTTTCTTCTGTTTTCTTTTCTTCATTCTTTGACTCTTCGTTTTTCTTTTCTTCATTTCCTTTTACTTCGTTTTTCTTTTCGTCAATTTTTGACTCTTCGTTTTTCTTTTCTTCATTTCTTTTTACTTCGTTTTTCTTTTCGTCAATTTTTGACTCTTCGTTTTTCTTTTCTTCATTTCTTCTTACTTCGGGTTTCTTTTCTTCATTTTTTCTTACTTCGTTTAGGTCGTGGATGTTTAAGTCGTGCTCGATGAACTTTACATCGCGACTGACGGTGATTTTGTCGGTTACTGTGTCTAGCATCCTATATGCCTTTGATTCTGCTGAGTATCCCACAAATGTATATAACACTGCTTTGTCGTCCAACTTTCTTCGTTTTTCTTTTGGGACATGTGCATATCCCTTGCACCCAAAAATGTGCAGATGTTCAACGTCGGGTTTTCTTTTATTCCACAGCTCGAATGGTGTCTTGCTGACTGCTTTTGACGGGAGTATATTCTGAAGATAGCACGCCGTGCTGATTGCCTCTGCCCAATATTTTTTCTTCATTTCCGCGTCGATCAACATGCACCTTGCAGCTTCCATAAGTGTTCTGTTTTTCCGTTCTGCTACACCGTTTTGGAAGGCCGAGTAGGGCGCTGTGTATTGTACCTTTATACCCAGATCGGTCAGTGGTTCGTGTAATTCTTTCGTGATGTATTCCCGTCCATTGTCCGATCTGACGACTTTTACCCTTTTTCCAAACTTGTTTTCGGCGTATTTGATGTAATCTTTGACGTGTTTAGCTGCCTCTGACTTGTACCTTAGGAAATATACCTCTGTAAATCTACTATAGTCGTCGATCATCGTCATAAAATACCTTTTCCCGCTCGGTGTTGCGTTCTGCATGGGTCCACAGAGATCTGTGTGTACTAATTCTAGTATTGATGCTGCTCTGGTTGTAGCTTCCTTTGGTATCGGGCATCTTGACATTTTCCCTTTGATACAGCATTCGCACTCTTCTCTGATTCCGCAATCCTGCATCTTCAAACCCGTCACCAGCTGCTTGTTGTTCAGTTTCTGGACGTCCTCAGGGTGTCTGTGTCCAAACCTCCTGTGCCAGGTGTGTTGACAATCTCGCGTGTGCTTGCTTCCTCTGGCCGCCAACGCTCTGTCCTGAATTTTAATTGCATACATGTTAGGTGATAAATTTGCTGTAGCTACCGCAATGTTATTTTTGGAAATTTCACATTGTCGGTCCTTGAATTGCACCGTATGGCCCGTTTCTGTGAGCCCTTTTACCGATAGTAGATTTTCTGTCAAGTCTGGTACGTATAATACGTCTGTAATTCTTACATTAACCGTTTCATTCCTGTTGTTGATGCATTGTAGTTCACCTGTACCGATTCCCAATACTTTTGCTCCTTGGCCATTGGCGAGGCTCACGTCTCGCATCGTCTTTCGCTCCAAAACCTTGAAGAAATGTTCATTATTCGTCATGTGACTTGTTGCACCCGAGTCAACATACCAAGTGTCTTTCTGAGTCTCGGTTTCGTGAGCGCTGAAGCAAAGCGAACCCGCTCGCTCATCTTTGACCGCACTGGCTTTCTCTCTCTTATCCTTACTTGCTTTCCAATTTTTATATTTGAAACAGTCTTGCTTGAAGTGCCCTGATTTTTTACAGAAAAAACATGTTTTATCGACTCCTGCATTTGCATCCCTTTTCTGCGACACTCTCAATGCTACGCTTGATTCCTCTGAATCCGGGACACCTTTTCTCCTTTTATATTCATCAATTAATTTGCCTTTGACTAACGGGAGCGTCAATTCGGTCTCAGGTCTGCTTTCCAACGCTGTTATTAAAGTACTATATGTTTCTGGTAGGCTACTCAGCAGCATGGCAACAAATAGATGATCTTTTATTTCTTCGCCAAGCGCTGTTAATTTATGTACCAAATCTTGCATCGACGTTACATGATTCTCCATGTTGCCTGTTTCGCTTAACTATAAATTGCAAATCTGCCTCAGGAGATATACTTTACTAGTGAGCGTCGATTTTTCGTGGTAACCTTTTAACGATTCCCATACCTTTTTCGCCGTCGTATCTTTACGTATGTGGATGAGTTGAGAATCATCGACAAGTAACCCGATGGTAGCACGCGCCTTGTCGTCTTTCTTCTGCCATGCCGCTGCTGCTGTTTCCTCCGTTGGCTTTTCCGTAGTTATTTGACTCCATAATTCCTCCTTTATGAGAAGGAGCTCCATTTTGAATTTCCAAACGGAGTAATTGTCGTTGTTCAGCTTGGTTATGTTCGCACGGAACATATCTGCCATGTTTAACCTCAAACTTTCCACGTGCACTGAATTTATGCTATACTCTGTAGTCACTTCTGCTTTAACCTCTACTGGGCCCATAACCTGTTAGAAGCATGGGATAACTGATAAAAGCAGCTTCGAAAAATGAGAACGAAAGATATATTTTTATTTATTACAAGATAGACAAGAAAAATACGGCGTCCGCAAGACGACTTTATGCATTGAGCATGTTAGAGACGAGATGTGCGGAAGTGCTAAAACCACGTCCGCAAGTGCTCGCTCGACTGCTGTGCGCCGGCGCGTGCAGCACGTTGCACAATCGTTGCATATTTCAACACAGATCGATAACATTTTTCGAAAATTCTTCCTCCATTTTGGATCCGCCATTTTGTTTTTGAGAATTCTGACATCAAAATCGTGATCAGCGGCCCCAAAAACCCCCGTAGCTATCATTTCGTAGAGATCAAATGAGACTTCTTATTTATTATGGAGTTTTGTGGCTTTTGGCCCACTGTGGGACGGACGGACGCACGGACGGACAGACTAGCCAAAACCATAAGGGTCCCTAGATTTCTACAGAACCCTAAAAAGGGCCTTCTATTTTGCCATTGAATTCTCATCGATGGCAATTTCCGGCACGACAACGTATCATTTCTAATAAGACTCATGGTTGCTGTGAAAAAAAAATCACGTATACTAGTGGCTTGTTTCAAATAAAACCCATGGAAAAATCCCTTGAACAGTTGTAATGACGAAAAATTTGGTGTTTTTAATTTTTCATAGAGAAATCTTAAAAATAATTTTTTTTGGGATTTTCATGAACGAATACTGAATTCGCTAATTCAACAAATTTCCTAGGAATAGTTGAGATCGTTTGAGTGCCTTGCGATCACGATTGCCATTTAATCAGCATGTATTATAAAAATATTAATTGAGTAAATGTGAAATTTATTCGCTGTACGCCATAAGACTCTGAACAGCTACCTGCACATACTTGCAAGATTAGAAATTATTGAACAACTCATTGTTCAATTGTTCATTCATCAATTAAGTTATAAATTTCTTGCAATCGTAATGGACGGCTCTTACTTTTCGAAAATATTTCGGAATATGTAGAAAGTCACTGTTCCATTATTTTCATACCAAGATTACGCACTTAAATGGCATCGAGCTAACAGTAAGCTCATAATTACACGTGTGTCGGCATAAAAAAATGCTCACCATCATCCAATTTCCAGAAGTTTCACGAGGGAAATATCACTAAGCCCGAACATTTTTCAACAAAGATCCAACACATTGGAAATATGACAGGTTAGTTTGATAATCGATTGATAACGTTCGAATTCAGTATAGAAATTATTATAGTTATGGTTATTCCTTTTTTTAATTCCATCTAGCGTCAATTGCAATATTTAGCTGGATGCTTTTGGGCCTATTGGGTCCTCTTCAATGTTCAGGTGCCCGCCCAGATCTCCAGATGACTCCGTGCGACGATGTTTTGGCTGGAGAAACTACTGCAATTTATTTTATGGAAGCTAAAGAATCGGAACGGTTGGGACATATTGTCGTCAAGGAGAGCAATGTATGTTGTCACCGCTTGGAAACGCAACAAACAATATAATATCGATAACTCTATCCCAATGGAACAATCGACTTTAATGTGTAATTTTGTTGAATTTTAATCCATGGAATGTTTCCATCGTAATTCGTCGAAATATAGACGAGACCGACCATACAAGAAAGATAATAGCGTCTGTTAATAGGTATACAAGTGTTTAAGAAATTTAGTATACGGAAAATAAAAGTTCCAATGGTTAATTTTTATTTTTTCTCAGTGTCCAAACCCCAATCCGTGGACCATCTACCCGAGGGTCCTCATCACCATCGGCTGGGATATATTCCTGTTGAGATCGTTCTAGTGCCTTGCGATCACGATTGCCATTAAATCAGCATGTATTATAAAAATACTAATTGAGCCTTCGGGATTACGGTACGAAAATTCTTAGAAATAAATAATTCATTTTCAAAAAAGACAGGCTTGTAGAGTACGGTGAGTACGGTCTTTTTTTTTTATTGCAAATATTTTTTGTGAGATTTGAAGCATTTATGTATTACGGAAAAAAATCTACGTGGCATTCGTGAGTTGATAGCAACGCTGCGACAATAAAATAAACAATAAAAATGACACTAACGTTTCGCTATTATATTCTCGTAGATAATGAATTCAAGCACGACACGGATAGTTTTCGATAAGACTCTCGGTCTAGGTGGCAGAGTTTCACGACGATTAGGGCATCTCAGGATACGTCCCAACACAAAGATAGTCTCCACACAGAGCTTCGTACGCTGGTGACTCTTAGTTAGAAAACCTCCTACTATCGTAATGTTGGTCTATTTAGCATTTGTGGTTTTTCATGCAAACATTGTCCTTACGAACATCTTTCTCAGATTTTGGGTGTATAGTCAAATATTAAAGTCACACGACATTTTTATACCGTACGTTTCTTCACCGGGGTCGCGATTTAATTTCGCCACGCATGTCAGTCCTGCTACTTTCGTCGGTGGGGATCAAGTCCACAAGGTTCCATGACGCGGTTCGAGACGCAGAGCCACGTAAGGGAAGACGACTGGTGGGAAACGCCGAAAGACTTCCGGCCCGGATACTATTTGTTGCTCAAGCCAATCGGACAATGTGCTAATTCTAAACTCTACAACTATTCGTCTATATCTCTGCATTTTATCGGCAGGTGGGCGGTGTGTATGGTATCAGAGTAACACCATTGGCTGCGCATGGCTGGTGTGACTTTCCGAAAGCGGGTGGAATTTTCTCGAGAGCTTTGCAGGGAGCATTCAAAGGTTCTTAAGAAGGGGAAATTTCTATGTATCTCGTATCGGTCGGTCTTTGGGTTATAAGGGCAGCGCTTTTGGTCGATGTCCTCATTCCCGGTGGCAACGTCAATTAAATCAGGGCCAAATTAGGTCAGGGTGAAAAAAAAATTCCGTCGACCGAACGATTCGGTAAATTTCCAAAGTGCATGTGAATAGTGATAACTTGATGAAAAAAGAATAGTATTTTTATTGAATTCATTAACCAATAAATAGATTTTTTTCGTGAACACCAACAGCGGGCCGCGGTTCGGGCAAAAACGTCTGGTAAGAATGAATCACAATTGATCTAATTAACACAATTATTAAATAGGTAAAATCTATAAAATAACAAATATATTAAGACTTTTGAGAATAAGAATAAATCTTCAAGGAAGAAAATATCAATTATGATATTTCACGAGTCGAACTACATGCATCAAAAAAATTGAAAGAACGGACCATTTTTTCACTTTATTTACGTGATTTTTGCGTGGCTGCAACTTTGCGAAAAATTGTCGTATTGAGATAAATAAGAAAGCATTTGGAAGCCAAACATGTTTAGTTTTTAAATCTTATGATAACAATTTTTTTTAGTCATTGGCCATGGCACAATCAAGAGGAATGTCGGAAAGAAAATTTAAAGAAAATTTTTTGTTTTTTCATAGTCGTACCAGGGCTCAAAAAATTTTTTACGACTCAACCACTAATACAATCATTTAGCGCAATTCATTACCTTCGATGTGTTTTTATTTACTTTTCCTGTACGACAATTTGTCGTTGAGATGTCGACCGGTGAACAAAAAAACGTCTTTTTTCGTTTCATTATCGATATATAATGAACCGGTAATCTTATAGCAAATCGACCCGCAGTTTTAGAAAATAAAATAAATTGCGTATGACCTTTAATTATTGTTTTGGAAAACAAAAAAATTTCTGTATTATATTTTATATTTTCTTTATATTTCTTAAATTTTCAATTTAGAAAATAATACAAATAGTTTTTCGTCAAGTCGATTCAAGTTAATTGTCATAGGTTAGCCGAATGTTGTCCACATTTTTTCCACTCGGCAAAGACGATTTCGATACGGTGATGAGTGGAAAGATGCATTGCGCACCAGTTTTCGGCAAACTGGTGCGCAGAATAAATTTCGTTTGTATTTTCTTTTTGAAACTGGATGTGACTGCGTTTTCAATGCAGCGTACCGAAGAATCCGTGAGATAAATTTGCATGAAACGGCGATATGAACGTTGAAAAATCTTTTTATTGTGTTACCAAATCGGATATTCATATCTGTAACGTTTTTCGCGACCTGTTCGTCGTGCTTGCCTGTGACAATAACCGGGTGTCTTATCGCAAACATTTTTATTGCTCACGGGGCGTAAACGCGTACTTTTCAACTCGTAGACGTGGCTGATGCTTTAATGATTTTCGTGCATGACCGTTTCAACGGAGTTATGGATAGTTTAACGAGTTTTTGTGTGATATGAAAACTTCCCTGCTCATTTTTCTCTACATTAGTCAAATTTTTTCTTCTTACACGAAACAAACTCTATTTTGGTTTCGGAACCTTAAATCACAGGTGACCGAAATCTCGCTCAAATAGCAGCATTGCAAGGCCGTGAAGATGCAAGAAACCACTTGCGACTAAATTATTCGGCCCTACTCAAAATAAAATTCAAGCGTGCGGTTTTACGAACCTTAATAACAGTCAGTGAACGCTAATTTCAAGCATTGTCCACGTTTCCGAACGTAATACGAATTTGAAATGTTCAAATTTGCCGGATATTACTGAAATCAACGAGGACATTAATCAAGACATATTTACCGAACGGAAGGATAATAAATACCTTCAGATCTGGAGATGAACATTTTCCTTGTTTGAAGCTTTGGCGATGTCGACCGAATTGATGTTATAGCTACATTTTCTTTAACATATGGGGTATTCCTGGGAATTTCGGCAACTTCGGACAGTTGGGTCAACATTTTTGCCCCCCAATTTTTTTTCATTAATATGTGTTGAAAATAAAGAGACACGTATTTCGGCGTTTTTAAAGTGAAACTTCTTATGGCGCATAGAGAGGAGTAAAATTGCCTGGACTGAGAACATTTGTAAGCGTCAGCGTACGAAGACGGATAGATAATGGAGGACGAGACGATAGTACAGTTTGTTGGCGCGGGGAAGTTCGGAGCGAGGATTAACACGTTGGGCGCCACGCTGATTTTCAAGGCAGTCCCAGTCAGGCCACGCGCGCCAGCGCCAGCCAGCGCCGGCTAGCTGTCAGCCATCGGTGGCTGACGCGGCCTAAACGGAAAGTCTAGTGTCAGCCACCGATGGCTGACATGGCGCTCAACGTGTTAAAATAGCTCGGACTGTGAAAACGTGTAAGCGTCAGAGTATCGGGATGGAGAGAGAATGGAGGACGAGACGATAGTACAGTTTGTAGGCGCGGGGAAGTTCGGAGTAAAATGACTATAGGATTAGAGTAGGAGAATATTCAACGTAGTAGAGTGAGGGCGCGGGGGGTTCGGAACAGGACGATCGGTCCGAATCAGGCCATGGACACTAAAGGTTACGGCGTGAAGTAGGATAGTCGCCACTAGCGCCATCTGGCGAGTCCCCGGATCCCTAATTGACGGCCGTTGCCTCACCTTGCCGTAAATTAAAAAGAATGGAACACAGTGAAGAAATTTATAGAAAATCATACAGATATTTCTAAGTAGTTATTTTACTGACTACTTATATATTTCTGTATGTTTTTCTATTAATTTTTTTAACAAAGACTATTTTATGAAGAAATGTGACACATTGAAAGTATGATTAATATCCATATTCATTGTCGAGTACAAATAATAATCGATACAAATTCGTCGTCGAAGTCTCCAGCTTGAAATTTGCAAGAATTTGCAATTACTTTAAGAGGAACGAAGGTTCCATCCTTCAGTTCCTTCAATGTTCCGCATAGATACATCATCATGCGGTCGAAAATGTACGTTACAAATCACGTAATGATTACTCCGCACTCTCTCGTACATTAAATCTTGCAATCCGTGGTTACCAGTGGCCACGATCCACTTCAGACCAACGATTGACGTTTTGGAAATCGATGAGACTTCACTTGACGAAAGTGACAATTCACGACACAACACCGATGTTGATCACGAGGTCTATTCATTTTCAACAAAAAATATGTTCCCACTCAAAAACGAAGTATTAACGACAGCAGCAATGATGACAGATGAATCAAGTTAAATACATCGAATGACAGACGCCAAGCCACGTGATAAAAAGATGCCGGACGTTCGTTCACATTCGTGGTTCTTCGTTGGTGGTCGGGATGCAGCGGGGTGAAGTAAGGGGAGGTCGGAAGTGAGCGCCATCTAGCGAGTCCCCGGAGCAGGATCAGACTATCTTACTTCACGTTCGCGTATACTAGTGGCCATACCCTGGTCCGAATGAAAAGTAGAATAGTCAGTCGTGTGCGTTACCGCTTAAACCTACAGCTCGCAGATTTTTTTTAGTATCCTTTGGATCCTACGACCTCACTAATTTGTTTTAGATGTTTTAGACCCCTCCTTCCCCTCCCCTCCCCCCACCATATTATTTTTATCAAGAGGTAACTGCTATTTGTCCCCTTTTTATTTGGATAAAATATTTTTCGGATGCTCTATTGAGATTAAAAAACTTTTTTTATAAGATTGGAGTGGGCAGCGGGTTACTAATATTTTTTTTTTTTTTTTTTTTTTAATTTTGCAAAAATTCGATTATTTTCGAAACTTGAATATATGATAATGGTTTCTCATCTAAAAAAAGAGAAGACAAATAAAATCTTTCGTGCAAAAAAATCGATATTTCGATTATTTCGATGGAAAATCGATTTTTGATAGCAACAATTAATTCATACTGAAAAATCGGTTATCTATCGAAGTAATCGGAATATCGATTTTTGGCACGATAGATTTTCTTTTTTTTTCCTTTTTTAGATTGAAAACCATTATTATATATTATAATTGCGAAAAACTCGAATTTTTGCAAAATTAAAAAAAAAAAAATAAAAATATTAGGAACCCGCTGCCCACTCGAATTTTATGAAAAAAGTTCTTCAATTTCAATAGAGTATCCGGGGAAAGAATTTTATCCAAATAAAAAGGGGATAAATAGCAGTTACTTCTTGATAAAAATAATATGGTGGGGGGAGGGGAGGGGAAGGAGGGGTCTAAACAATCTTTAAAAAAATAAGTGAGGTCGTAGGATCCAGAAGTTACTAAAAAGAAATCATCGTCCACATCGGGGAATAGGAGGGTTCCAGTTCAGTGAATTGGGAAATTTTGCCCCATATACATCTATAGGATTCAGCCTGCGAGAGAATGAGCTAGAATATAGATATACAGTTGTGACTAGCACCGTTGTGATTTGAAACTCGATGAAACGAAAAAGCGATACTGGAAAGAGACAACCATTTACATTTATTTTTTTATTTTTATTCTTCAATTATTTATTTTTTATTTTAATTTTACAGTAATTGACGCTGTATTTCAAAGATATATCGATAAAATCGAAACCAAAACATTTATTTCATACTTGAGTTACCATAAGCAACTCCTGTCATTGGTTGAAATTGAAAACTTGGAGCCTGAATAATAAAATGAAAAAAAAACTTTTGAAGTTGGTACCAATATTATAATAAGAAGTCCTATAATTATCCCACTCCTGATACTGCATTCGTCTCATTTTCTCGCAGTTGACTGTTCGGAAAGTTTCACTTCTACCGTGTGTGAACTGCACACATGTTTTTTTATTTTTTATTTTGACCCTCCACTTTTGAAATACAGTCAAATGAAGTTTTTGAAGTATTGACCACATTCGGTCATTCAAATCGATATATCTCAGCAACGGTTAGTGATAACTCGAAAAAACCACAGGTGTTTTTTTTCGTTTTTGAACGCTCTATACAGTGAAAACATTTACGATTATGTTGCACAAATTCAACAATTATTTATGAACAATTAAAAATTAAAAATGAAATAACACAAAGAAAGTACCCTCAATTTTTGAAATGTATTTTTTTTTAAATTTCTTGTACAAAAACGAAAATTTTGAGACTCTGCCCAATTTGGGCCGACGCTTTGTTCGAAAGTTATAGCTTTTTTTCTTAACAACCGAGTAAACATTTACGAGTTTTTTGTGACAAAAAAATCTATAACTCCCGAACGAAGCGTTGGCCCAAAAAGTTCAAGGTGGCTAAATTTTCGTTTTTGTTCAAGGAATTTAAAAAAAAATACATTTCAAAAATTAAGGGTACATTTTTTGTTGTATTTCATTTTTAATTTTGAATTGTTTATAAATAATTGTTGAATTTGTGCAACATAATCGTCAATGTTTTCAATGTATAAAGCGTTCAAAAACGAAAAAAAAACACCAATGGTTTTTCGAGTCATCACTAACCGTTGCTGAGATATATCGATTTGAATGACCGAATGTGGTCAATACTTCAAAAACTTCATTTGACTGTATTTCAAAAGTGGGGGCTCAAAATAAAAAACGCCAAAATACGTGTCTCTTTATTTTCAAGACATATTAATGGAAAAAATTAGGGGGCAAAAATTTTGCCCCAACTGCCCGAAGTTGCCGAAATTCCCAGGAATACCCCATATATATTTAACTCTGTGGCTCAAGATTGAGAAAGTGCTACATTACCGGTGTTACCGGATCGTAACTTAAATTTTATTTCTTGTGGGAAATAATTACCCTTGATTTTACTTTGTTCAATCAACCCATTACGTGCTGGCAGTATTTTTTTTGAAAATCGTTGATTGTACTTCACACTGCCAGCTCTTAATGGGCTGATTAAACGACGTAAAATCAACAATGATTTTCCACGGAAATTAAATATAAGTTACTATCCAGTAACATCGGTAATGTAGGACTCTCTCAATCTCAAACCACAGAGTGGAATATAGATGCCCGAAAAAATGTAGCAATAACATCAATTAGGTCGAGATCGGCAAAGCTTCTAATGAGTGAAATTAACCCGGCCAAAGTAATTCCTTCATGTGATGAAAATTTTTTATTCAATATTCTCATCGCTCCGCAATAACTGGTAAAGTGTTACCATCGCTTGTAATGTGAAATTTGTTCGCTGTACGCCATAAGACTCTGAACAGCGACCTGCACATACTTGCAAGATTAGACATTTTTGAATAACTTGTTGTTCAATCGTTCATTCATCAATTAAGTAATAAATTTCTTGCAATCGTAATGGGCGGCTCTTACTTTTCGAAAATATTTCGAAACATGTAGAAAGTCACTGTTCCATTATTTTCATAGCAAGATTACGCACTTAAATGGCATCGAGCTGACAGTAAGCTCATAATTACACGTGTGTCGGCATAAAAAAATGCTCACCATCATTCAATTTCCAGAAGTTTCACGAGGGAAATATCACTAAGCCCGAACATTTTTCAACAAAGATCCAACACTTTGGAAATATGACAGGTTAGTTCAATAATCGATTGATATCGTTCGAATCCAGTACGGAAATTATTATAGTTATGGTTATTCCTTTTTTTAATTCCATCTAGCGTCAATTGGAATATTTAGCTGGATGCTTTTGGTCCTATTGGGTCCTCTTCAATGTTCAGGTGCCCGCCCAGATCTCCAGATGACTCCGTGCGACGATGTTTTGGCTGGAGAAACTACTCCAATTTATTTTATGGTGATTCAAGAACCCGACGACTTGGGACGTATTGTCTACGAGTATAACTATGTATGTTGTCACCGCTTGGAAACGCAACAAACAACATAATATTAATAACTCTATCCCAATGGAACAATCGAATTTAAAGTGTAATTTTGTTGAATTTTAGACCATGATAAATTTCCTAGGAAGGTCGTCGAAATATAAACGAGACCGACCATACGAGGAAGATAATAGGGTCCGTTGATACACAAGTGTTTAAGAAATTTAGTATACGAAGAATAAAAGTTCCAATGGTTAATTTTTATTTTTTCTCAGTGTCCAAACACCATTCCGTGGACCATCTACCCGAGGGTCCTCATCATCATCGGCTGGGATATATACCTGTTAGTAGAAAAAACTAGTTTGCTTTATTGATGAGCGATCATTATATAATTACAACATAATAATACTAATGATAATAAATGAATTAATAACAAATTTTGTCGTTCAATTTAGACGTTATGGGGAGGATCCGACCAAACTTCTGGAATATGTGATGGCCTTTTGGAACGACGTTGATATGGACTTCAGGACTCTCGAAGAGCCAAGACTGCGACTGCATATCGCTGGAATAGTTATCATGCCCGTGAGTACGAGTATTTGAGGAGAATAATAAAAAGATGTACATTTTATGACAAAAAGCGTCCAATCATTTTGCAGAATCCCGATGTGATAGCATCACTAACCCCGGGAGGCCAAGATTCTGAGATGATTGATTACATGGAGATGAACCCCGATCAGAGACAGTCGCTTGCACGGTATTGGAGAAACAGTGTCCAGCATAGATTCCAAATTATTACTTTCATGACATCGAATAACAAGATGAAACATCTTTTGCCATTTACGGAGCGACAGCTTAAGAGTATGTGTGCATCGGCTATTCTCCATAAATAATTCGTTCAATTAATAACAAAGACCAAGTGAACGGTGGTTTATTTCATCAGTAAATTAAATCAAATAGGAATAGTGCCCTTCATTAAAATAATCCTTGATGGCTCAACTGCTGGACGCTCAAGGATGAAAAGTTTCAAAATTTTTCAGAACGTTTTTTGATGGTAGTCACACCAAAAAAACTGAAAAACAACCGTACGAAATTATTTTTTGTTTTGCAAAATAAGCTACGCAGGTACTATTCTCGACGAACCACGGTCGATTGATCAATGATATTGCAGTATCATTGTATGGAATTTCGATCGGAGCGAAGAATTATTTTCCTGCGTGAAACTATTTATCCACGAGCAAGGCTACAGTACAAACTAGATACAATTTATGGAAAACATTCATCCAACAGCACAATGAACTCTGTACATGGAGTGAGCTTCAGCAATCGATATTTTCTTTGCATTCCAAGTAATGTTTACAGACAGAAAAGGCAACCCTGAAATTATAAGGAAGCCAAGACACGTCAAAAGGCAAATTTGGAAGATAAATAAATTTTTAAAGTCTTCCGTGCATTCAGTAAGCTTTAGCGATGATAGATAGAAATTCCGTAGATCGTTCAGAAAACTGATATTTTTTTCTATAATTGCAACCATATCTGATTCAAGTACCATATTATAAGAGATCAATATGATCGATCCGTATTTGTTGGGTACGTTTTGATCTGTCGATCGAACAGACACCTAATGGTATTTTTTATTGCGACTGCAAGTCATTATATTGTGATTACTATATTATGCGAGAGCTGTTTAATACACGATTGTAATGGAACTTCGTTTTGCAGTTCCACGTCGATCCCCAATATTTCATCCGATTCCAAATTACCGTTTGCAAGTTATTCGGATTACAGTTTTTACATGTTTAGTTAGGTTACCTACGGTTATGTAACACACCAACGTGTATGGCACGAGGGATAATCACCGCAATCGGAAATACTATTGTTCTCTATAGTGAGGCCAAAGTATCACACCTGCTACATACTTGATTATTTATTGGAAAATCCTCCATGCTATCGTTCCTATTATTCGGGCTTACGTACTGTGAGACCACTACAAACTTCTTTTCAAAATTGTAGCTACCAGAATGCCAATTCGGTTCCGCAGGTTTTTTTTGTTATCCGAGTTAGACCGATCGTAAGGGCACTTCGTTCCGCGGGTCTACGTTCATCCCCAAAATTATTTTGAATTCCATTCAGCCGTTTTAGATTTAATTGGATTACATTTTAGGATAAAAATGTCTTTACTAACGGCGTTATGACGCATAACCTTAACTTTTTCTCATCTTTCATTTCAGGAATAAATTCCAACGCGCCCGCCGAAGCACCGTCGCCCCTGCAGATTGGTAAATAAAGTTGAAAATTGTTGAAAACAAATGATTGGAGACGGAACAATAATAATGATGATAAATTTACTCAGGACCCTACACCCTCGTGGATGAGAGGCGCACTATGTGCGAGCATATAGTATCGATCGGGGTGGCGCAATGGATTATTTTTAAGGAAAACCGACGATGGTGGGCAACCCATGAACTAGCTGAGGCCCTCGCGAAAAGGTGAGTCGTCCGACGGGACTGCACAATGTCACTATGACGATCCGTACTCTAAAAAGATATTGTAACATTTCGTGAATTGCTGCAGCTTCGTATCGTCTGTACCCGGCAGCAATGGTACTACTTGTCCAAGACATGAGAGCGGTGTTCTGATCGGATTTAGTGGCAGCGGGAGCAATTTGCCTGACTGGTCCGACTGTTACCTAGAATCTTTCGAAAAGCGTTTTAAGTAAGTGCTGACGGATTTTCGACGTCGTCGTTATCTTTATTATTTTTCACCGATGAGGTCGAACGATCGTACCGTCGATCAATATCCACAACTCGTTCGATCGTTTATGTTTGTCTTGGAGGATCTGAATAGTTAAAAATCAATCAACTATCCGACATTTTCTATAATCCTAATGGTTTGTTTGATCCAACAGTAAGAAGGAGACTACATGTTTTATTCCTAGACCTAACGTTCCCACACCGTTGCGCCGCATATCGCTTGGACAAATCTTGACGGTCCACGAACAATGTTCGGTGTTTGATGATTCACCACCCTGTCCATTTGTAGGTTCCAGAACAGAATAAACGTGAGACCTTATTCCGATACGCTGACGCGTTGCATTTTTTCGTTTGCAGATAAATGACCGTATTTGCCAGGATCTCACTTGCAAAACGACGAACTTCATGAATACCGGCAGGCCGTCGTATAAAGCCGACTGCCAGTACATTGGTATACCCGCTGCCGATGGAACACCCTGCGGCCATGGAAAGGTAATTCGAATCGGCTTTTTCAGTGAAAAATATATAGAACGCTTAATAGACATAATGCATTCCCATTTTACTGCTGCGATACTTTTAGGTTTGCTTATTCGACTAATCCTATATTCGTTTTAGGTTTGCTTCCGCCGTCGTTGCATATGGAAACACGGTCTGCAAGACCTGAGCTTGTGGGAAGCGTAGACGGTTAGGGCCACAGAGAGAGGGGGGTGATGGTAAAAGCAGGAGAGTTGAAACATTAGAATCAAGTAACTTCCAATACACGAATTTGATGTTTATTATGCATTTAAAAATCACGCGTGTAATAGGTCATTTTGTAGTACAACAAAATTTGTAGTATACAAAATTGTAGTATACAAAATTTGTAGTACTTCTGGAATTTTTTGCAATGAATTTATCTTTTGTTCTACCTTGAGGAAACAAAATCCATTTTTGTTGCCTGGTTCCTTGTCAGTCGGAATATACGGAAAACTTATTTATCTATTGTTTTCAACGTTCTTGTTGGTTTTAATCATTTTTATCAATTAAATTGTTCTCACATGCTAAACTAATAGTAGAGATTATGGAATCTATTTTGGTATTATTATTATTATTATTATTATTTTCGGTAGTATTGAATGTATCATGAGGGATTGGCATCAATCGAAGGAGCAAGTCAGGGAGTTAAAAAACTCGAGAATTTACACTTACGGATCCAAAGTTCGTTATGCGCATTTGTACTGTATCTGTAGAATTGTGTGCGTTTATATGTGTGACGCTATTCGTATATGTGCAGGCTGCCCTTCGTCAATATCAACATTGTATTCCATTCGGACGGCCAATGAATTTCGGGATTTTGATCTTTCGTCACATTGACAGTCAGAGCCATGCCCATTCGGAACATTTATTTTTGGAGAATTGTAATTCGATTTATTGACCTGTCGAAACATTGAGCATTCGTTAGCTCCACACCCGGTTTCGTCACGACACAAGTAATTGCGTTTTTCCAGCCTCTTCAACGAAATGCCGATCGGGAAGAGAGCGAATATCGATTTTGGGTGAGGTCCGGGTGCTCATAAGTTCGAAATTTTTTTATTCGAATTTTTATTTCTCGAAAATCCAAAATTCCAAATTCTTTTCCGTTTCCGAATAGGTAATGTAGTGAAATTTGAAATTCCTAACGTTGAAATGTCGAACAGGTCAATGTATCGAATCATCGCATTTTCGAAATGTTGATTCGGCGTAACTTTAAACTTTCGCAACTTCGATACGCACCCGAAATGTTAAAAAAAATTCTATCGAAACAGCTAAGTTTATCCCGTTGTTTTTGTCAATTCTTGTTTTTGATTGAAGAAACCAAAATATATTCAATATGTGTCAATTAAATAATAAAAATGGGGATACAATAATTAATCGAATAAGCCTTGTTGTTTAGAGATTCATGGGGAGTGGGGTTAAATAGGCAAAATCGTTCTTCCGTTTGGAGTAAGAAATAAAGCTTCGTCACTACTGATTGGGTTTTCGGAGGCTCACTCGTCGTTTATTGACTTCGATGTTTCACGATACTCGTGTTTATAATTTCGAGGTCTCCGTACAACTGACTATTGAAAGTACCGAGACGCTCTCGGTACCGGTGCGAGGATTAGGTCTGTTGTGCGGGTGTGTGTGTGAGTCTTTGGTGTGTGTGTGTGAGGAGTTCGCGGTCGCCGCCGATGATTTGCCGCAACACTTGTGAAATAATAAAAATTAATATCCAAAATTTAAAACTAATAACAATAAACTAAGTAACCAAAACGACCTAAATAGTATTGATAATAATTCGAACATAATGTACTTATCGTTCCGATTGTTTACTATCGAGTACGAATATTTCTTCTATAAGATTCGGCACAGGGCTCTTGTGTGCCAGAGAAAAGGCTACGTCTTTAATCCAGTGCCATAATCAGCCAACCAAATGGAAATCAAATCGTCCACCAATTGTCGACGCCGCTTAATGCCTCAAAAAAGTTCTTTACCCGAGATAATTATAGAAGAAAGTAGAATGAAATCACAAATTCCCAAGAACCCTCAGGTCAGCAATCACACGGCACACATTTTTTTTCTTCAGATTTTTTCTCCGCCACGACGTTGGTGACACATACGATATGGAAGAAAAGAATTATAATGATGATAGAATCACGATAATATCGAGGAATAACATGTATTTTTTTAATAATATATATAATACATTTATGCACATTCAAATATCGATATAAATAAATTACGAGCTAAAATAATACAAAACAGTGATAATTATCAATAATCATTGTATTATTTTCACACATATCCGATATTTATCTATTGAATGTAATTACATCCATATGTAATAAATAAAAAATATTTGTATACGAAAATCAGGATATGAATAAATTAAACGCACTGACAATGGGATTTTGGATCGAATTTGACATTTTTTATTACCCCCAGGGATTGTAGTTTTTGGTTTTATCATCGCAAATCTTTCCTGTCCCTTTTCATCTGTCAATTTCCACCTAGACGTCTCAAACGTTATGCAAGTAGAGTGGACGTTATCTGCGGTGTGCACCGTGTGAACGAACAGGATCAGGTGTTAGGGCGTTTCAATTATTATTTTATTATTTTTCGTAGGTTTCCGCCACAAAGAATAAGAATTCATGCAAAAACAGTTAACGATCAATTTATTCAGTAAGTTAAATCCGATCGATTGCAATGTTAACATAACTTTGATCTTAAACTTTAATTTTGACCGGACCGCGTCACGAATTGACCAAACGCCTAGACACTCGAACTACCGCGTAATTCTACGGTTCGGGAGTCCTGCAGAAGGCACTTTGCTTTGACTTGACTTTGAAGTCTCGCGTGAGTATGCTTCTGTGAGCAGTCAGCGTTGCATTATATCACTATCATATTTAATTCCATAGAATTATAATATTAACAAAAAATAATATAGTGAAATTTGGGGGACACCACAACACACAAAAATCGCTCCTACGCACAATAACGGATTACAAATTCATTGAATTTTTTTACATAATAATTCGTGCAACACGCACAATTATACGCCATTACAAGAATTCCCCACAAACATTTGTACTTTCAGCGATATTTGCATAGTATCGGTTACTTATCTAAATAAGCAGAAAAAGTGGTTTATTGTGACTTTTTCGAGTGAATGCAAACGGTAAAGAATTATTTTTTTCTCAAAACAATAATCTAACCTCATATGCAATTCATTTGAGCTACCAAAACTGCCGGTCGATTTGCTATAGAATTACCGGTTAACGAGATATCGACGATCAAACGAAAGAAAATGTTTTTTCATTCACCGGTCGATATCTCAACGAAAAATTGTCGTCCAGAAAAAACAATCAAATTGAAGGTAAAGAATCAGGCTAAGTGACTGTGTTATTGATTAAGTCAGGTAAATTTTTCTCGATCCCGGGAACAACTTTGGAAAACGGAAAATTTTTAGAAAAATTTTTTTTGCGAAATTTTTCTTGATCATGCCACAATCAATGGCCAGGAAGAAAATTCCATCATGAGATTTCAAGACTAGACATCTCTAGCTTGAAAATGGGTTTTATTGATCTCAATACAACATTTTTTGCGAAGTTACAGTCACTCAAAAATCACGTATAAAATGGAAAAATTTTCGGCTACTTTAATTTTTTTTTGTGTGTGTACTTCATTCGACCCTAATAGAACGAAATAATTTGGAATCCATCTTGTCAAAGCTTCAACATGAGCGTCCAGTCGATAAAAAAATTATTGCGCTATGTTATTCAAACGTAAAAACTTTGAAAAATCGGCGCCACCTCTAAAAATGGTCTGATCAAGCTCATTTTCCTGTACGATTCTGCTTACGACGCAACGAGTGTACTTATCATACGCATAAAATATATGATCGTTATACATAGTAAATATATGGTCATTACTATTTTGTACGCTTCGCGCGTAATCTGTTGCAAAACTTATACAACTATCAAAATTCTTGGTATTCCTTACAAATCAGTGAACTCGACTAAACAGTCAGCAAAATTGAGTACGTTGGTGTGTAATTGTCGGAGAATTGTAATAATAATGTATCAGAGACAGCATTCCAGCATTCTAAATTGTTGCATTTTTTTTTCGTTCTGATCCGAAAGATTGTAATTGTCGCTTTCGCTAAAAATCAATGAGAGGATCAATTTTTTTTTTAAATTAATTATTCGAGGATGAAATTTTTGTTCTTGTCAATAATCCATATATTTTCGACGGAAAATGTTGATTATTGCGAACAAAAATACAGTAAAACAATTTTTATTTTCTTAAAAGGATACATTTTTTATCGAGACTTAATTTTTATTCATTATTTGAAGATAACATTTATAACTTCGATCAGTAATCCATTTTTTCCCCCAAAAAAATGGTGGGTATTGGTTATCAATATCAAAACAGAGTATTGTACAGAATTTTTTTAATACCCACCATTAAATTATTGGAAGCTCAATGATATTTTATACACGTGGCGAATTCGATTTGATTCGATCGATGTTCGATTCGTTGAATTTAGCGCCATTTACAGTAACACAGTTGAGTAGGTATATAAGGCCGATTCTGGACTACTTACCACGGGGACTTTCAAAATTAACTCATATCTCTAGCAATAAAGTGGGCTTGGAGATGCAGACTTACTGTGCATGAGAGGTGGAGTGAAAGAGAATGGGAGGGGGCTGTCAACGAGCAGCTCAACCCCCCGCTGTTCATCTTCGAAAAAGATTTTCTATGCTGATCAGCATAGAAAATCTTTTTACCATGCAAATATTATCTAATTTTAAGACCATCTATGAATTATTGTGCCGCTGAAATAACCGCTCAATATTAAGAACACCATTCCCAGGTTCATGGGCGGGGGGGGGCTCCAAGCCATTTTTGCGATCGGGTTGACCGTTCAACCGCTGATAAGAAAAAACTTCTTATGCTGGCGTCGGCGTGTCGCGCGAAAGTAAACATCCGGAGAGTTCAATCATCACACATCTCTCCCCCCCCCCCCCCCCCCCCCCCCCCGAGGAGGACTATAATCATCGATAAATTCATAGAACGCCCTGTGGGAGCTCAGTTGCAGTTTAATCATATTGGATCAGTCTCTGTCGAAATGGCTGAGCGTAAGAAACATCTTGCAGATCAAGCGATTGTGACATGTGAAAAACTGATAGATTTTATGAATCAAGCGCGTGCTAATGATAAATCATGTGAAAGAGAACGGTGTATAAAGGCGGGGGAGGAAAATGTAGAGCTGTTGAGTGATATTTTACGTGGAGATGAGTCGCTTACGGTTTATCAAAAAATGCGAATTCAAACGACTATATCAGCGCTCATATCTCTGACAAGAAAATTCCAAAGACGGAATCGGCGGTGGTGCATCGAATAAAGTGGAATGGCATGATACGGAGACAGCTTTTAAGCGACGCATAAGAACTGGATTGGTGCTCAACCTCGGTTACAAAGATGTCGGCAATTTTCTTGATGATGGAAAAGCCTTAATCATCCCTTAATTGACAAAAACAGTGAAAGAAATTGAAAATCTTAAGGTGAACGTGATTTTCTCGGGAAAATTTCATTTAACGCAAATTGATGGAATCTTGGAGGAGGATAGAAGTTTTAACACTGCGAGCTATTTTTCCCACCACGAATTTCGAGAAATGGTTCAAAGACTTTGTGAAAGAACCTCTGATGCAACAAATTCAAGATCACGAGGGGAAGGGATCAGGATGGAGTCTCAGTGAAATAAGCTATCTCACTATCAACATGAATAAATATGTGCCGCTACGTGGAGGATTGTCAACGTTCGTTTCTTTACCCAAAGATATCCTGAAGAAGCACGCTGTCGTAAATATCATCAATAATGACGAATATTGCTTCCTTTGGTCAGTGGTGGCGGCCCTTTCACCTGCAACGAAGAATGGCGATCGGAAAACATCGTATCCGCTGTAACAAACATTTTTGTTCAATTTCCCTATTTTTCCTCCCGTTTTATCGACCCGAAGTCCATCGCCACCGAAACCGTAAAATACGGTGGCGATGTAAAAATAAGTGTGCGATCCGACTCATGCGAGCTCTACCCCCCCTCTTTCCCCTCCTGTACCCCCTCACCCGGACCGGAGAAAGCACCAAGAACGAGTCCCGACGGCGAGGCTCGTTAGCCGTCGCACGAGGCCCCCACCATCCCATCACGGTGGGGAGAACGAATTTACGCCACCGTCGCGAAAATGGAGCGCGGTGGCACTGAGACGCCGACGTACGGCGATGCGCGCGGCTCGCAATCACGTGAGGCCCCCCCTTGCCTCCCCAGCGAAGACCGAAGGATCCGGCAGAAGCCGGGAATCTCTTCACTTCGGGTCTGATCGACTTCGGGTCTGATCGTCTTCGGGTCTTATCGACTTCGGGTCCGATTGTCGTAAATTAAGGAGCGATAGAGCAAGCGAGCGAGCCAATTCCGCCCCAAGGCCATGTGGGCCGAATTTTTGTAACAAGTGAGTACCCGATATTTCTTCCCGATCCCTTCAGCCCAAAATTCGCAATTTCTCCCCGTTTATTCTTTTTCCCCGGTCCCAATTGTTCCCCGTTTACAATTTTTCCCCGTTTATTCTTTTTCCCGCTGTGTCGAGGTACTTCGGTAGAAGAGCCGTTAGGCAGGATTCAGATCCCCACCCCTGACCCTGTCTCCTGTTCCCCGGTGAGCCGCTGAGCGATTATTTTTGTGAAATTCTATCTTTAATTGTAAATTGAGTTACGGTGTCGTTTCCGTCTAAACGACTGGCGCCCATTATAACATTGTTCTTTTCTTTCCGTGTTATTCAGAACCTCGTATCGAGGCAGCCATCTATTCTGCACACCCTTTTATTATTTTTTTTGTCATCAAATAAATTACGCCAATTTTGTTATTTGAAACCCCTCTTTTATTTTTTTTTTGTTTTCTTCATTTTTCCCTGTTCACCCTCGTTTGTCCCGAAAGTTGCAGATCACACCGCATTTCAAGGACGTGTTGGTGTATGAGGGTTTGGAATTTCCAATGATCCTCAAAAATGTGCCGCGATTCGAAAAGATGAACAATTTGTCCATTAATATTTATGGTATTGCCGATCCGGAAAGAAGTAAGAAAAATGAAATTGAACCTATTTATCTAAGTAAGCATCGTCCCGATCTATCAGTTTCACCCACCATACATTTACTTATGATAAACACCACCAATAAATTTGACAAAGAGGATGACACTGTAATTCATCACTTTGCTTGGATTAAAAATCTGTCACGATTAGTTTCCTCTCAAATATCGAAGCACAACGCAAAGAGTTGGATTTGTGATAGATGCTTGAGTCATTTTCAAACTGAAAGTCGTCTCGAAAATCATAAAATTGATTGCATCAATCATAATAACTGTAGAATCATTCTACCAGAGGCGGGAAAATCGCTCATGAAATTCAAAAATTTTAAAAACAAGGTAGCCGCACCATTTGCGATATACGCCGATCTTGAATGTCTTCTGCGGCCTACAAATACAAGATGTGGGAAAAATAGTGTCAGCTATCAAACTCATGTGCCTTATAGCATAGGGTTTTATCTTCAATGCAATTATTCCGATGCGTTCTCGGGTTATAAATCGTTTAGAAGTGATAACTGCATACAATTATTCGTCGAAGAATTACAAAAAATAGCTGTCGAAGTAGATGCGCGCTTAAAACATATCGTAGCGATGGAAGAATTGACGCCAGGGATGAATCAGATTTTTTATTCGGCAACGGAATGTCATATTTGCGGAAAATCGTTTACGCCGGAAAATATTAGAGTACGCAATCATTGTCATTTCACTGGGAAATTTCGAAGCGCCGCTCATCAAGATTGTAATTTAAATTATACAAATTCTCACGTCATTCCCGTGATATTTCATAATTTATCCGGCTATGACTCACACTTCTTGATAAGAGCATTAGCAACAACCTTCGAGGGTTCCATACAGTTATTACCGGTAAACAAAGAGCTGTATATATCGTTCACGAAGTCCGTCGACGGTACAATTGTCAAATTTCGATTCATAGACTCGTTCCGATTCATGCCTGCTAGTATTGACAAACTCGCATCTTATCTACCGAATGATGAGAAACATGTAACGAGAAAGTATTACACTAGCGCAATGGAGTTCAATTTATTGACAAGAAAAGGTGTTTTCCCTTACGATTATCTCGATAGATGGGAAAAACTTGACAACACAGAGTTACCGACGAAGAAAGAGTTTTTTTCACGATTAAACGACGAGGAAATCAGTGACGATGACTATGCTCATGCGCAGAACGTTTGGGAAACATTTAACATCCAAACTCTCGGCGATTATTCGGACTTGTATCTCAAATCAGACGTGTTACTGTTAACGGATATTTTCGAAAATTTCCGCCGTAATTGTTCAAGCACGTATAACTTAGATCCGTTGCACTACTACACTGCTCCGGGACTCGCGTTCGATGCAATGCTAAAATGCACCGGTGTAGAACTTGAATTAATCACCGATGTAGATATGCTACTTTTTTTCGAAAAAGGTATTCGAGGCGGTGTTGCACAATGTGCCAATAGATATGCGAAGGCTAACAATCGATTCATGCCTGATTATGATTCGAACGTAGATGAATCGTACATTATGTATTACGATGTAAACAATTTATACGGCGCGGCTATGAGTCAACCTTTGCCTCGCGGTTCGTTCGAATGGTTGGAGGATCCGGCGGAATTGGATATACCGAATATCCCCGATGATTCTCCGACAGGTTAAATATTTGAAGTGGATTTGGAGTACCCGAAAAACCTTCATAAAACACATAAAGATCTGCCTCTGTGCCCCCGAACACTTTATCCCGCCCATCTCTGGGTGTAAAATACCAAAACTTATGACAACTTTGCTGTCCAAACAGAAATACGTGATTCATTATCGTAATTTGAAGCAATATTTGAGTCTCGGTTTAATTCTCACAAAAATTCATCGAACATTGAAATTCAATCAAACACCGTGGCTAAAACAATACATCGAATTAAACACAGAATTACGAAAAAAAGCAGTCGATGAATTTTCAAAAAAAATTTTCAATTTAATGAACAATTCAGTTTTCGTAAAAACAATGGAGAATCCGCGCAAACATAGAGATGTAAAACTCTTGACAAAGTGGGATGGACGGTTCGGGGCGAGAGCGCTTATTGCTCGACCGACGTTTCACAGCTGTACCGTTTTCGACGAAGATATGGTGATTATAGAATTAAATAGACCGTCGGTTGAGTTTATGAAACCAATTTACGCCGGATTTACGATTCTCGATGTATCAAAAATATACATCTATGATTTCCATTATAATTACATGAAAAATGTATTCCGAGACAACGCGAAATTATTATACACCGACACCGACAGTCTCATTTACCATATATCCAATCAAAACGTTTACGAGCAAATGAAGTTCGATATACATAAACTAACTTTTACCCGCGACTTCGTCCGCGTAGATTTCAGTTTTAAACCGACAACCGATACGACTACCCCCCCTTCTCCCGTCGCCCCTCCGACCCGCCCTTCGCCCCCACCCCCCGTTGACTCCTGTCGAACTACAATGCGAAAACAATAAGAAAGAGACAGTATACGAAGATCCGCACAGAGAGGAGACGCTAAGAATACGATTTTCCATAGAAACGTTTACACCGCATTTTACTCCCTCAGGATTTTATTTTCTAAAAATCCTTTCTTAGTGAGCACCCACTGTGTAACCCGAACCTCCATGCAAGATTTAAACTATCTCTCTATTGCCGTTGCAGAGATACAGTAACAACGGTTACGAACGCCCACACCCTATTCCGGCCCCTTACTGATTGAGTTTCGAAAATCCTTTCTAAGTGAGCACCTGCTTCGTGACCCGAACCACCATACAAAATGTCAACTCTCTGTCTATTGCCATTCCAGAGATACAGTAACAATGATAACGAACACCCACAACCCATTTCACCCCCTTAGAGGTTGATTTTTGAAAAATCCTTTTTCGTCGAGCACCTACTGTATTACCCAAACCTCCATGCACAACTTCAACTCTCTATCTATTGCCGTTCCAGAGATCCAGTAACAATGGTTTCTAACGCCCACATCCCATTCCACCCCCTTGGGGGTTGATTTTTAGAAAATCCTTCTTCAGTGAGCACCTACTGTATGAGCCGAACCTCCATGGCAAATTTCAACTCTCTATCTATTACCGTTCCAGAGATACAGTAACAATGGTTACAAACGCCCACACCCCATTCGGCCCCCTTAGGGGTTGATTTTTAAAAAATCCTTCTTCAGTGAGCATCTACTGTATGAGCCGAACCTCCATGGCAAATTTCAACTCTCTATCTATTGCAGTTCCAGAGATACAGTAACAATGGTTACAAACGCCCACACCCCATTCCACCCCCGTAGGGGTTGATTTTCGAAAAATCCTTTCTTAGTGGACCTCTACACCCTCCAAGGAACCTATATTCCAAATTTCATTTTCCTATCTTCAGTGGTTTAGGCTGTGCGTTGTCTGTCAGTCAGTCAGTCAGTCAGTCACGGAACAGTTTTATATATATAGAAGATAGAAGATAGAAGATAGAAGATAGAAGATAGAAGATAGAAGATAGAAGATAGAAGATAGAAGATAGAAGATAGAAGATAGAAGATAGAAGATAGAAGATAGAAGATAGAAGATAGAAGATAGAAGATAGAAGATAGAAGATAGAAGATAGAAGATAGAAGATAGAAGATAGAAGATAGAAGATAGAAGATAGAAGATAGAAGATAGAAGATAGAAGATAGAAGATAGAAGATAGAAGATAGAAGATAGAAGATAGAAGATAGAAGATAGAAGATAGAAGATAGAAGATAGAAGATAGAAGATAGAAGATAGAAGATAGAAGATAGAAGATAGAAGATAGAAGATAGAAGATAGAAGATAGAAGATAGAAGATAGAAGATAGAAGATAGAAGATAGAAGATAGAAGATAGAAGATAGAAGATAGAAGATAGAAGATAGAAGATAGAAGATAGATAGATAGATAGATAGATAGAAGATAGATAGATAGATAGATAGAAGATAGATAGATAGATTTGACACATCCGATTATCCGATGGAAAACCAGTATGATATGCCGTTGGCAAACAAAAAAGTTTTGGGCCTCATGAAGGATGAAAATAATGGTAAAATTATGACCGAATTCGTGGGTCTTCGAGCAAAATTGTATTCTTACATCGTTATAGATAAGCCGCCGAAAAATGTGAAAAAGCGTGCAAAAGGTATAAAAATGTCTGCGCTAAAAAAAATCACGTTTGATGATTTCAAAAAATGTTTGTTGCATCATGCTAATATAACGAGAACGCAATGCTTGATACGTAGTCGAAAGCATAAGGTTGAAACAATTGAACAGCGAAAATTAGCGTTGAGTTGGAATGACCATAAGAGAGTCTTGCAACTTGGTTGTACCGACACCTTGCCCTGGGGATATGAGAAGGATTAAACAGTCGGATGTGTAGAAAAATTTATCTTTTAGAATATCGAAATGTAAAATATATTCAATAAAAAATCTTTTCATCAGTAACATGTATGTTATTTAAAAAGTTATTATATGCAAGAAAAAAATCTTTTCATCCGTAACATGTATTTCGTTTTTCTCTCGCTCACTCTCTCCGTCAATGGTAGGTTTTGGGGCTAGGCGCTCATTTACTTGAGAAGGTAGAAATTAATATTCAAACCTAAAAAGTTGATGAATACAAATCGTTCTTATGTATCCAACTATCGTGTAAACTCCCATAGAAATTCGTTTGGTGTTCAATCAATTGATACTGAGGGGAAATTTGATTTTTCATATGAATCCAGACAAAAATTGAATTATAAGATTAGATTACAAAATAAATATGCAACATTTTCATGATGCATTGCGCATGGTAAAAAGATTTTTTTTCGCGATGATGGGGAAAAACTTTAATCATTCAACGATTTAATAAATTTTTTAATCCATGATGATTGAATCACTCGGGGGAGTGGATAAGTTGAGAATCATCGTTGCTGCAGCCTGCTGTTGTAGTTGAATGAGAACCGGCATCTTCCGCGCTGATAGAGCAGGCAACGGCAGGCTCCATGCACAGCTTCGTTCGGTCATCGTTGGCATGGATGTTTGCGAACAATGGCATAGGACCACAGGATAAGACACGCCACCGACATATCAACAAATTTATCATGAGAAGTTTTTTTCTGGTCAACGGACCACCTCAATTTCGTTTTGAAAAACAATCATTTGGGTGAAAAAGATCTTTTCGTGTTAAAAGTGACACATAAGATACCGCGAGAATTTGTTGTACACTCAGATTTTTGGAGAGAATTTTTTCGTTCAACGTTCATCGTTCAACGTTCGACCATCCGTTCAACGTTCATCGCGCTCTCTCTCGTTCTCACTGACTCTGTCTTATCCTCTACTTGCGTTAAACTCTCTCTCTCTCTCTCTCTCTCTTGTAAAATAGCTGAGAAAGTTAATAAATATCAATCATCACTCATCATCATCTCCCCCCCCCTCTCTCTCTCTCTCTCTTTCTGTGAGTACAACTGTCATTGACTTTCGCACGCACAACTATTCGAAATATTTCTCGCTGCCTTCTGTCCGCTGGCTTACCTCCTTGCAGGGTGGACCAGGCAATTAGCCACTAGCACAATTAATAATCATCAAGGGTCAGCTAATTATTACAAGCCTACAAATCTTGGAATTAAAAAGCTTAACGCATAACCTCACATTCTTCGTCCACGCTCCGTTGCCTGGGTCATCATCAAAGCGCGTGCGCCAAATCGCATAATCGATATCGATTGATAGGAATTGATCGATTATCTCTCGACAGCAGCATAGCGCATGCGCTAAACCGCTTAATCGACAACGATCGACGGGTATCGATCAGTTATCGCTCGACCCCCCACCGAGCCATCGATCTACGACGACAAGCGCGCGACGACAGAAAACGCGAGGACCAATCCCCATCGGGCGAGTTCTATCGGTGATTGACGCACGCGCACTCAGGTACCACGCCCACTGACTCACTGATAATAAGGCTCTGCACTAACACCCCTACGCTACTTTACCGCACACTACCTAAATCTTTCTTGCTCGAGCGCGAAAATCGAAACCGTATATCACCGGCTATCTGCATTAAGTGCTCAAAAAAGATCGCTAGTAACGTCATAAAGTGTCCCGACTGCATTTCACACTATCACCCTGGTTGCGGGAAAGCCTATATTCGCTTCAAGTCTGCTCGTCGGTGCTGTGTGCAAAACTTAGCGAGCATGCCCAATACATCAAACCTCTCCCCGGAAAACGTAAGTCCATTTAATACATCGAACATAACCCCAAGGACCCCCACACGAACGAATAGAGAAACTTCGAGATTCGAATACTCACTCATCGACTTACAAGCCCCGGCAATGGAAACTCCAAGCTCTCAGCTCAGCAGCATACTCGCAACGCTAACAAGTTTCGTTGCGGAGCAAACAAAAACCAACTCGACACTCACCAATTTTATTACCGAGCAAAAACAAACGAATTCTGAAATCTCAAACGCATTAAAAAAGTTGCCGGAAATCATAACCAAAGTGGAAGATCACGAAGCCCGTTTAACGTACTTAGAGGAGCAGCATAAAAGTATGACGCGTGAGATGCACTCGGCCCCAGCACTGCAAGCTCTTCCACCAGCAAAGTCCAACGAAATGATCGTTGCAGGCATCCCGCATGACATTCGCGAGACACCAGATAGCGTAGCGACGAAAGTACTAACGGCGCTAGGGGCTGAAAAATTCATTGGAGACGTTCTTAGCGTGCGACAGATGAAACGAAAAATAACAAACCCCATTCAACCAATGGAAACCACGACTGCAACAACCGAAGTCACCGATGCAACCCCGAAGACGTTGTCTTATGTAATCGAGCTAAAATCTGCATGCATCTGCGAACATATCATAAAACAAAAAAGAAACAAACGAAATCTAACGATCCGAGAAGTATTTGCCAGCAATCACACCGGCAATATCTTCGTAAACGAACTACTTCCGTCTCAAATATACGCCCTTTACCGCCGCGCAAAATCTAAGGCAGCAGCAACAGGTTACAAGTATGTATGGGTTAGATCCGGCAAGATCTATGCGAGACGCGACGATGGCCAACCGAGTATCACTATCAATGACGATACAGATTTAGAAAAACTAATCTGACTGGACCGCAGCAAACCGTCACTTTCTCGAACAAACACTCCTTCAAAGTACCTTAAGATATCTCATTTCAATGCTAATTCGCTACTAGGGCACATCGACTACATCCGACTCCATTTCCAAGCAGAACCCCCCCACATAATTTCGGTATCGGAAACATGGCTGCATGAGCGAATCGCTGACGACCTGGTGGCTATAGACGATTACGTTTTAATAAGGAACGACCGTGAGGGAAAACAAGGTGAAGGAGTAGCCTGTTACGTACATACCAGTCTAAAGGCAAAAATATTAGCTGTGTCTCCAAGTCCTTTCTCGAACACTCCGGAATTTATAATACTCGAAGTTCGCAGCGACAATACCCAGCCGTTACTATTTTCAGCCGTCTACCGCCGACCCAAAGCGCAAATGTTCGACAACTTTTCCCTCGCCTTCAGTCGTTTCTCACACGCCTATGAAAATATCGTGATAGCCGGAGATCTAAATTGCAATCTCTTACGCGATTGCTACGAATCGCGCTACCTCACTAACTTCGCGTCCTCGCAGGCTCTAAACATACTATCGTCCGAAGCTACGTTCCACACCGCGTCTAGCGACTCATTACTCGATGTAATAATAATCGATAACATATATAAAGCAGCAACATTTTCCAAATCCGAAGAACCGTTTATAGCGGGACACGATTTATTGAATCTATTATATAAATTCGAAGTGGTAGAGAAACAAAATCGCATTCTGTTACGACGAAGCTACGACACTATAGACGCGACTGCATTTACTAACACCCTGAACGAAAAATTAACCACAAAGTCTGACAGCAACTCTAATCCAAACGAGATCGAGAACGTAGACGAATCAGTAGCATCATTAACGCGCAATATCCAATCAGCACTTGACATACACGCACCGATTAGGCGCTTCGTAGCAAGAAAACCTCCCGCACCGTGGGTTACCAACGAACTCAAAGCGAAAATTCATGAACGAAGCGCACTACATAAGCGAGCTAAGCGATCACGAAACTTACTAGATTTCGAAATCTATAGGCAATACAGGAATCAGCTGACGGCAACCATCAAGCTAGCCAAGCAACAGTACCAGTACGAAAAATTATCAAAACTCACTGATCCAGCAAAAATGTGGAAAGAGCTTATCGCCTTGGGACTCGTACGCCCGCAACAAACATCGCCACTCAGCCTCTTCTCTCCTGACGAGCTGAATAATAATTTTGCGTCAATTTCTTGCTCCGGAGCCCCTTGTACTACCGAACAACTTGAAAGGATACTCACCTCGACCACAGAAGAAGGACGCCACTTTTCTCTGACAGCTACAACATCAGAAATTGTAGGAACTATTATCAACTCGCTACCGACAAAGTCACATTCCACTGGGCCCGACGGAATTGCTCTCCGCGTGCTGAAGTCGGCAACGCCGCTGTTAGCACTTCACCTCACTACAGTCTTCAATAGCTCAATCCAATATTCACACTACCCGTCGTTATGGAAACGAGCTTACATCCGACCGCTAGCAAAGACACGAACACCACAGTCACCAGCAGACACGAGACCGATAGCAAATCTGAACGAAACCTCGAAATTATTCGAACGTGTCATCCACAACCAACTGGGAAATTTCGTAAGCAACAATTCTATACTTGACCCTCGACAATCGGGCTACAGAACCAAGTACAGCACACAGACAGCACTCCTCCGAATTAGCGATGACATACGTAGAGCCATCGATGAGCGCGAGCTAACCATACTGATCCTTTTCGACTTCAGCAAGGCGTTCGACACCGTCAATCACACGCTACTTCTAACTAAACTCCGAAAAATCGGTTCGTCGGAATCAACACTCCGTTGGTTCCATTCGTACCTCACCGGCAGGTCTCAGGCTGTCATTGACACGAACGGTAGGCACTCGAACTGGCAACACAGTACAACAGGAGTCCCACAAGGGTCAGTACTCGGGCCAACGCTCTTTTCGATATTCATAAACGACATCGCGTTAAACCTCAAATATTCCAACCATATGATCTTCGCGGATGATACGCAGATCTACCTTAGATGTCCGCCAAGCCAACTGCATGAAGGCCTAAAAAAAATCGCCGTTGATGCACGAACCATTTTTGATTATGCAACTCAAAACATGCTAACCCTCAACTCAGCGAAATCAAAGGTAATGGTACTTGGAAGCAACGCCTACGTAAGGTCGCTTGAAATCGTCAGCTTACCACCGATAATAATCGACCATATTCCGATTCCGTACGTATCGACAGCTAGAAACCTTGAGGTGGCCTTCAGTCGCAACTTATCATGGAAAACCCACATAGCATCAATCTCGCAAAAAGTAAATCTAGTCCTCCACAAACTAAAGTACCACAGAAACTCGTTCACACAAGAGCTCCGGACGATTTTAGTGCGTACGTTAATCTTTCCACACGTCGACTATTGCTGTACAGTCTACAATGACCTCACCGACGAATGCGACGTAAAACTACAGAGACTTGTGAACGCGGGGATTCGGTTTATATTCAACTTGCGTAGGGACGAACACGTTACACCATATAGGTTACGTTTAGGGTGGCTTTCAACTCAAAACCGTCGGCGGTACTTCCTCGGAATACTCACCTACCGAATCGTACACTGTGATGCACCAGCTTATCTGACTGAACTTTTTACCCGCTTAGAGCCTCATGCGCAACGTACCACAAGAAACTTAACCGCGTCGACTATATTTCGTGTTCCGAACTATCGAACCGCCACGTATCGCGGATCATTCCATCTGTCAGCGATCTACTTGTGGCACTCGTTACCGATAGAGATAACCACAGCCCCGTCATTGGTTACTTTTAAAAAACTACTCCTCGAGTTTCTCAAATCCGAAGAACAGAGAGAAATTATATAATTATATAATCGAATTGAATTCAACTGTTGCAGACCAGTTTTACTCGTTCAAACCCCGCTATATCACGTTATATTATTTACTCATATTTGATATTATTAAGTTTACGCTACTTGTTAAGTCAATATCTCATCAGATAAATTAAAAAATTATTGTATTATTTCTGTATACTTCCAACTTGCCCCATAGTTTTG
>CAXAQZ010000298.1:0-5000 GCA_963971145.1 Sussaba pulchella
TTTTTCTGAAATTCGAAAATGAAGAAAAAAAATTTTCATGAAACGCGAAAAAAAAATTTGACCTAAAATTTATTCTAATGGATTGATGAAAAAAATTGATATCGAAAAACGAAAGAGGAATTTAAAATCCACACGTAGACCGATCGCATGTACATTGAGTTGACGCGTAGACCGACCGCACTCGGGAATAATCCACGCGTAGACCGACCGCGACCAGAGTTGTTCGACGCGTAGACCGATCGCTTTCTCGAAAAGTAAAAAAACATAACTTTCTTCTTATCGCATTAACGTAACAATCAATATCTAAACGTGGTCAAAAAGTTTTTTTAAAAATTATTTTTTCATCGAAATGAAATAAATAAACCTTCATTTTTCGACCGTAGATCGACCGCTTTTTCTTGAAACCAAACAAAAAAAAAAAAATTCGTTTGTAAAATAATAAGAACATTAAAATTATTCCAGGCGTAGACCGATCGGTTTTTCTGAAATTCGAAAAAAAAAAAAATTTCTTTCATGAAACGCGAAACCATTTTGACCTAAAATTTATTCTAATAAATTAATGAAAAAAAATTGGTATCGAAAAACGAAAGAGGATTTTAAAATCCACACGTAGACCGATCGCGTGTACATTGAGTTTACGCGTAGACCGACCGCACTCGGGAATAATCCACGCGTAGACCGACCGCGACCAGAGTTGTTCGACGCGTAGACCGATCGCATGTACATTGGGTTGACGCGTAGACCGATCGCCCTCGGAAATAATCCACTCGTAGACCGACCGCGACCAGAGTTGTTCGACGCGTAGACCGATCGCATTCTCGAAAAGTAAAAGAACATAACTTTCTTCTTATCGCATTAACGTAACGATCAATATCGAAACGTGCTTAAAAATTTTTTTTTTTTAATTATTTTTCCATCGGAATGAAATGAATAAACCTTAAATTTTTACCCGTAGATCGACCTTTTTTTCTTGAACCCAAAAAAAAAAAAAAAAAATTCGGTTGTAAAATAATAAGAACATTAAATGATTCCAGGCGTAGACCGATCGGTTTTTTTGAAATTCGAAAATGAAGAAAAAATTTTTTCATGAAACGCGAAAAAAAATTTGACCTAAAATTTATTCTAATGAATTGATGAAAAAAATTGATATCGAAAAACGAAAGAGGAATTTAAAATCCACACGTAGACCGATCGCATGTATATTGAGTTGACGCGTAGACCGACCGCACTCGGAAATAATCCACGCGTAGACCGACCGCGACCAGAGTTGTTCGACGCGTAAACCGATCGCATGTACATTGAGTTGACGCGTAGACCGATCGCACTCGGGAATAATCCACGCGTAGACCGACCGCGACCAGAGTTGTTCGACGCGTAGACCGATCGCTTTCTCGAAAAGTAAAAAAACATAACTTTCTTCTTATCGCATTAACGTAACAATCAATATCAAAACGTGGTTAAAAAATTTTTTTTCAAATTATTTTTTCATCGAAATGAAATAAATAAACCTTCATTTTTCGACCGTAGATCGACCGCTTTTTCTTGAAACCAAAGAAAAAAAAAAAAAATTCGTTTGTAAAATAATAAGAACATTAAAATTATTCCAGGCGTAGACCGATCGGTTTTTCTGAAATTCGAAAAAAAAAAAAATTTCTTTCATGAAACGCGAAAACCATTTTGACCTAAAATTTATTCTAATAAATTGATAAAAAAAAATTGGTATCGAAAAACGAAAGAGGATTTTAAAATCCACACGTAGACCGATCGCATGTACATTGAGTTGACGCGTAGACCGACCGCACTCCGGAATAATCCACGCGTAGACCGACCGCAACCAGAGTTGTTCGACGCGTAGACCGATCGCATGTACATTGAGTTGACGCGTAGACCGATCGCCCTCGGAAATAATCCACGCGTAGACCGACCGCGACCAGAGTTGTTCGACGCGTAGACCGATCGCATTCTCGAAAAGTAAAAGAACATAACTTTCTTCTTATCGCATTAACGTAATAATCAATATCAAAACGTGCTTAAAAATTTTTTTTTTTAAATTATTTTCCATCGGAATGAAATGAATAAACCTTAAATTTTTACCCGTAGATCGACCTTTTTTTCTTGAACCCAAAAAAAAAAAAAAAATTCGGTTGTAAAATAATAAGAATATTAAAATGATTCCAGGCGTAGACCGATCGGTTTTTTTGAAATTCAAAAATGAAGAAAAAAATTTTTCATGAAACGCGAAAACCAATTTGACCTAAAATTTATTCTAATGAATTGATGAAAAAAATTGATATCGAAAAACGAAAGAGGAATTTAAAATCCACACGTAGACCGATCGCATGTATATTGAGTTGACGCGTAGACCGACCGCACTCGGAAATAATCCACGCGTAGACCGACCGCGACCAGAGTTGTTCGACGCGTAGACCGATCGCATGTACATTGAGTTGACGCGTAGACCGATCGCACTCGGGAATAATCCACGCGTAGACCGACCGCGACCAGAGTTGCTCGACGCGTAGACCGATCGCTTTTTCGAAGAGTAAAAGAAAATAACTTTCTTCTTATCGTATTAATGTAACAATCAATATCAAAACGTGGTTAAAAAATTTTTTTTTTCCAAATTGTTTTTTCATCGAAATGAAATAAATAAACCTTCATTTTTTACCCGTAGATCGACCGCTTTTTCTTGAAACCAAAAAAAAAAAAAAAATTTCGTTTGTAAAATAATAAGAACATGAAAATTATTCCAGGCGTAGACCGATCGGTTTTTCTGAAATTCGAAAGAAAAAAAATTTTCTTCATGAAACGCGAAAACCATTTTGACCAAAAATTTATTCTAATAAATTGATGAAAAAAAATTGGTATCGAAAAACTCGCTTTCTCGAAAAGTAAAAGAACATAACTTCCTTCTTATCGCATTAACGTAACAATCAATATCAAAACGTGCTTAAAAATTTTTTTTTTCAAATTATTTTTCCATCGGAATGAAATGAATAAACCTTAAATTTTTACCCGTAGATCGACCGCTTTTTCTTAAACCCGAAAAGAAATAAAAAAATTTGGTTGTAAAATAATAAGAACATTAAAATTATTCCAGGGGTAGACCGATCGGTTTTTTTGAAATTCGAAAAAAAAAATTTTTTTTTTCATGAAACGCGAAAATTAATTTTACCTTAAATTTGTTCTAATAAATTGATGAAAGAAATTGGTATCGAAAAACGAAAGAGGAATTTCAAATCCACGCGTAGACCGACCGCGGGCAGAGTTGTTCGTTGCGTAGACCGATCGCATGTACATTGAGTTGACGCGTAGACCGATCGCACTCGGAAATAATCCATCCGCAGACCGACCGCGACCAGGGTTGTTCGACGCGTAGACCGATCGCTTTTTCGAAAAGTAAAAGAACATAACTTTCTTCTTATCGCATTAACGTAACAATCAATATCAAAACGTGCTTAAAAATTTTTTTTTTCAAATTATTTTTCTATCGGAATGAAATGAATAAACCTTAATTTTTCACCCGTAGATCGACCGCTTTTTCTTAAACCCAAAAAAAAAAAAAATTCGTTTGTAAAATAATAAGAACATTAAAATTATTCCAGGCGTAGACCGATCGGTTTTTCTGAAATTCGAAAAAAAAAAAAAAATTTTTCATGAAACGCGAAAACCATTTTGGCCTAAAATTTATTCTAATGAGTTGATGAAAAAAAATTAGTACTGAAAAACGAAAGAGGAATTTAAAATTCACACGTAGACCGATCGCAAATCTTGTTTGGTCGATAAGTAGACCGTTTATGGTTTCACGAATTTCTTTTATAGGGACGGTCCGAATCTTGTTAATCAACGAGCATTCTTCTAACTCAATCGAGCATTCGTTATTCCCGGCGTTTATCCTCGTATCAATTATTTCGGTTCGAAGAGTAGACGAATCCCTATTTGAAAATTTTTTAAATTTCCACGTGCATCGCATTGGGCCGTTAAAAGTCGTCAGAATCTTCGTAATATTCAACGATTCTCCGGACTTTATGCAAATTAGAAATAAATTTTTTTGCTCGAATAAATTTTTACGAAAATTTTAGATAGGTACAGTGGGAATCTTGTTAATCCATTTATGCAAAATATAATATCACAGATAAAACATTCCTTCAACAAAATCAAGTATCAGTTATTTCCGCCATTTACCGTTGAACAAAATATTTAAGGTCAAAGATTATGCGAATTAGTTTTTTAATTTTTTAATCTATATTTTCAACGTGCATCGCATCGTTGTTAAAATCTTCGTAATATTTAACGATTCTCCGGACTTAATGCAAATTAGAAAAAGATTTTTTTGCTCGAATTAATTTTCACGAAAATTTTAGATAAGGACAGTGGGAATCTCGTTAATCCATTCATATAAAATTTTATATCACAGAAGGAAAATTGCTTCAACGAAATCAAGTATCAGTTATTCCCGCCATTTACCGTTGAACAAAATATTTACGGTCAAAGAGTATGCTCTAATTGTTTTTTCAATTTTTTAATCTATATTTTTAACGTGCATCTCATCGGGCCGTTAGAAATTATCAGAATCCTCATAATATTCAACGATTCTCCGGACTTTATGCAAATTAAAAGAAGATTTTTTTAGCTCGAATTAATTTTTACGAAAATTTTAGATAGGGACAGTCGAAATCTCGTTAATCCATTCATGCCAAAACTTATATCACAGAAGAAACATTTCTTCAACGAAATCAAGTATCAGTTATTCCCGCCATTTACCGTTGAACAAAATAATTACGGTCAAAGAGTATGCTCTAATTGTTTTTTCAATTTTTTAATCTATATTTTGAACGTGCATCGCATCGGGCCGTTAGATATTATCAGAATCCTCGTAATATTCAACGGTTCTCCGGCCTTTTCGCAAATTAGAAAAAGATTTTTTTGCTCGAATTAATTTTCACGAAATTTTTAGATAGGGACATTGGGAATCTCGTTAATCCAATCATGCACAAATA
>CAXAQZ010000298.1:15000-16594 GCA_963971145.1 Sussaba pulchella
TGTTCGACGCGTAGACCGATCGCATGTACATTGAGTTGACGCGTAGACCGACCGCACTCGGGAATAATCCACGCGTAGACCGACCGCGACCAGAGTTGTTCGACGCGTAGACCGATCGCTTTCTCGAAAAGTAAAAAAACATAACTTTCTTCTTATCGCATTAACGTAACAATCAATATCGAAACGTGGTTAAAAAGTTTTTTTAAAAATTATTTTTTCATCGAAATGAAATAAATAAACCTTCATTTTTCGACCGTAGATCGACCGCTTTTTCTTAAAACCAAACAAAAAAAAAAAAAATTCGTTTGTAAAATAATAAGAACATTAAAATTATTCCAGGCGTAGACCGATCGGTTTTTCTGAAATTCGAAAAAAAAAAAATTTCTTTCATGAAACGCGAAAACCATTTTGACCTAAAATTTATTCTAATAAATTAATGAAAAAAAATTGGTATCGAAAAACGAAAGAGGATTTTAAAATCCACACGTAGACCGATCGCATGTACATTGAGTTTACGCGTAGACCGACCGCACTCGGGAATAATCCACGCGTAGACCGACCGCGACCAGAGTTGTTCGACGCGTAGACCGATCGCATGTACATTGGGTTGACGCGTAGACCGATCGCCCTCGGAAATAATCCACTCGTAGACCGACCGCGACCAGAGTTGTTCGACGCGTAGACCGATCGCATTCTCGAAAAGTAAAAGAACATAACTTTCTTCTTATCGCATTAACGTAACGATCAATATCAAAACGTGCTTAAAAATTTTTTTTTTTTAATTATTTTTCCATCGGAATGAAATGAATAAACCTTAAATTTTTACCCGTAGATCGACCTTTTTTTCTTGAACCCAAAAAAAAAAAAAAAATTCGGTTGTAAAATAATAAGAACATTAAAATGATTCCAGGCGTAGACCGATCGGTTTTTTTGAAATTCGAAAATGAAGAAAAAAATTTTCATGAAACGCGAAAAAAAATTTGACCTAAAATTTATTCTAATGAATTGATGAAAAAAATTGATATCGAAAAACGAAAGAGGAATTTAAAATCCACACGTAGACCGATTGCATGTATATTAAGTTGACGCGTAGACCGACCGCACTCGGAAATAATCCACGCGTAGACCGACCGCGACCAGAGTTGTTCGACGCGTAGACCGATCGCATGTACATTGAGTTGACGCGTAGACCGATCGCACTCGGGAATAATCCACGCGTAGACCGACCGCGACCAGAGTTGTTCGACGCGTAGACCGATCGCTTTCTCGAAAAGTAAAAAAACATAACTTTCTTCTTATCGCACTAACGTAACAATCAATATCAAAACGTGGTTAAAAAATTTTTTTTCAAATAATTTTTTCATCGAAATGAAATAAATAAACCTTCATTTTTCGACCGTAGATCGACCGCTTTTTCTTGAAACCAAAAAAAAAAAAAAAAATTCGTTTGTAAAATAATAAGAACATTAAAATTATTCCAGGCGTAGACCGATCGGTTTTTCTGAAATTCGAAAAAAAAAAAAATTTCTTTCATGAAACGCGAAAACCACTTTGACCTAAAATTTATTCTAATAAATTGATGAAAAAAAATTGG
>CAXAQZ010000299.1:0-20816 GCA_963971145.1 Sussaba pulchella
TGCCACCACGGGGTCAACGCAATATTTGCAAAGTACTGGTTAATGTTCTAGACAACCAGAAAAAGATGGATTTTTTGCATCTTCTTCAAATGGATGCGGAGGGTGAAAATATATATATTTTTTTTCTAAACAATAATTAAACCTCATGTGCAGTTCATTTTAGTTTCCAAAACTGTAAGTCGAGTTGCTATCGGATTACCGGTTCATTAGACATCGATGATCAAACAAAAACATTTTTTTTCATTCACCAGTTCATTCAGTTACAGTCACACGAAAATCACGTAAAAAAATGGAAAAGTTTTCTGTTCCTTTAATTTTTTTTGACGAGTGTATATATAATAGAATGAACAGCTAACTACTGAAAGCCGATTTCAGGAAAAAACATTTTCTGCGAGGCCGTGGATATTTTGTCTCGGCTAGTCGGAATATATAAAGGATGTGAAGTTTGGAAAGATAATTGAAATTAATTAATTTATTAATAAAAAATGATTTTTCATTTATTTAAAAAAAAGTGTTGATCATGACATGAAAATTAAAACAGAATATTAAAACAGTAATTCTTCATTTTATACACTGCCGGAGAACATTATCAGGCTATAAACGTGCCCGTAAAAATTACTTGTCTTTCAACGTCGACAACTTTGGGACGAAAAACGCTAGGAACTTCCTGTAAGCACCATTGGAAAGCCTATACATTTTTGAATTTATTGATATTAAAAGAAGAATATCTCCATTATTCAGTACTGAGATTGTATGCTATGTTGATTGGAATAAAAATCGGATTATTCCCAAATTATCTATCTTGACTTTAACTTCTGAACAAAGTTAAGTTTTTTTTTCCAATTTTAAATTTCTCACACCTAACCTCTACATGACCTTTTTACATGTTCTCTTTTTTACAGGTTTATCTTCAATTTGAGCCTAAGAACCACGGAAAATCTTTGCTGCTTCGTAAGTTATTGTAAAAATTGTGCAAACGTGTGTAAATTGTGTTCTCTTGCGAAGGCAGGAGTGCTGTGAGTTATTCCTGATATGAAAATATCAATGGGTCTAATTATTTATAAGTTTTACACCGGTTGAACTTAACCCTTAATCTGGAAACCTGGGTTGTTTTCGTCCGGCCAGAAATCGAAAGTAGTTGTAACTTTTGAAAACTATGCTTCTGTAAAAAAAGTGTAAAAAAAGTTGGGTACCCCAAGGCCCTACCCACCAAGTTTCAGCGCGGGAGACCCCCTCCGACCCTTGTACCAGGCAGTTTAATTTTGCTCCGGACGAAAACGACCCAGGTTTCCAGAGTACCGCGATCAAAACTGTAAATAAATTTTTATCGATTTTCCGTTTTTAAGTGATCATTGTGAGTGTAATAGTGCCAAAAAAAATATGCGACTACGAAAAAAAATTATAATTTAAAAAATTTTTTTTAATTTTTAAGAACAATTTTTCGACCATTTTTGCGGTAACTATCCATGTGTTCGTCGAAGTAATCGATGAACGATGCGTTTTTTTGGGAATGCTTGACCAGGCGAACGTAAACTCGTGTATATTGTACAATTTTCTACCTGAAAATGACAGTCGGAACAAACGAGAATTTTTGAAAGATCTCGTCATGTCTCTGATTAAACCCCATCTCGAAGAGCGTGCAAAACAGCCAGGATTGCACAAAGTTTTATCTGAAAATATTCGTAAGGTGCTTTTCGGAGCGGGGCTCCAAAATTCGAGTGTTGAGGTCGGTGAGCAAAAAATGAATAACAGAAAGCGATGTTATTTCTGCCCGTTCGAAAAAGATCGCAAGACCATTTATTGTTGCGCAAAATGCAAAAAACCGATTAGCGATGACCATCGCATTTCATGTTGCGCACCGTGCTTCTTGTGACGTGTTATCAATAAAACAATAATTGAGTAATGAAATTTTTTACTTTTTTATAATAAAAAGAACATAAAAATTGAATTATTATTTATTCCATTTATAATCTTTATTTATTATACAGTTTTCACTGTTTTTTCTACGAAATATAGGGCTAATTTATTACTGATTTGGAGATAGCAAAATTAAGCATTTAATTTCAAAATAATTAAATGCCATTTTTTTATAAGAGCTACACTATTCCCCTTCAATATTTATTTTGAATCATTTCGATATCATTATTTTTCATAAAGTTATGATTTTATAAGTAAACTATCGACTATGTCCTTAGTTGCTTTATATTTTGTATAAAAAAAATATTTTTAAAAAATATTTATCCCAATTCGATATTTGAGACTTCAAATTTAAGGTTTGAAAAACCTTCGTGAATGTTTTCAGATTTTTCGC
The DNA here is from genome assembly GCA_963971145.1 of Sussaba pulchella. Lineage (NCBI taxonomy): Eukaryota > Metazoa > Arthropoda > Insecta > Hymenoptera > Ichneumonidae > Sussaba > Sussaba pulchella. The sequence continues at coordinate 2,312 of CAXAQZ010000299.1, forward strand.
AGAACTTTAACAGTTTAAAAAAACGCCAGGACGAAAACGATCCAGGTTTTCAGCCTAAAGGTGCTAAAAAAACGTTTTCAGACTAAGGGTTAATTTCCATAAGTTTGTGTTCAATCCAAATTAATATTTGCAATAATCGTTTATCTCGAAAATTTTACATGAATATACACTATCAATGGAGATTTATTTTTTCTATAATATGTTGAACTAAATTGTATCTCATTCTGCCGAAAACGTATATATAGATATAGTGGCGTAGCTCGCTTCACGCGTTGTACCGCGTGAAGATGGTTTTCGGCCGAATGAGATTCGGGATTTCGAGACCTACCCGACGCCGTGAGATATTCACGGCGTTCACGGCCACGGTGGCGTCGAAAATTCTCCCCTCTACTACTATTCTTCCTAGGTAACCTTCCTGCACATGCACACCTACAGACCACTCCGAGCTATGCCCGTACGCGAGCGGTTCAATGCGGCCGAGAATTTGCTTTAGGCTACCCAGTATACGCTAAACAAGTAAAAACGACGGCGTCTTTTCCTCCTCGACCACGAGGCGTCGCCTATGCACGACCAACGAATGAGAAGCAGCCGGAATGGCCAATATACGGCTCTGTACCAATCTCCCTACTCATCTCTGCACATACCCTTAAAATAAAGTTTGATGACGCGATGATTAACACAATCAAATTATCTCGTTGGATTTCAGTAGCCAGATTAACGTTAGAAACTGTGCAGATGTCTGCAGATGATTTCGTAGATACTTTATGTTCTGAGATAAAAACGTTGCTTCTTTACGATTTTGTTGCAAAGCAACAAGCGTCGTACCACCACACGATCGAGGAAAATCTTCAATAAGGAGAATACGCGTCGATTTGGACCTCGCCGAAAATTACGCATTCGTTGCACAGGACGCTTCTCAGGGATTTCACTTAAATAATGACCAGGCAACGATTCACCCGTTCGTGATTTATTATTGGTTCGAAAATGGAATTGTCAACAAAAACCTGACGATCATCTCTGATTGTTTTGATCACGCAACGAGTTCAGTGTATGCCTTTCAACGGATTCTCGTTCAATACTTGAAAGTCCACTTTTCGGTGGAGAAAATTTAGTACTTTTCCGATAAAGCCCCACAGCAATATAACAATTGTAAAAACTCCATTAACTTGCTTCATCACAAAGAAGACTTCGGTACGGATGCAAAATGACATTTCTTGGCCACCGCGCATGGAACAGGTGCTTGTGACGGAATATGGGGCTCAGTAACGAGACTTGCCGCACGTGCAAGCCTTTAACTATCTCCGAAGAGACAGATTTTGACACCACAACGGCTTTTCGAGTGGATGGAGCAGAATATCAAAGGGATCGGCTTTTGCTTTAGCGCGAAAAGCGAGTACGATTCAACACTGACATTCTTGAAGGAACGGTAGGTAAAAGCTAAGACCGTGCCCAGGACACTGAAGTTTCACGCAGCCAAATCCACTGACGATGGGAAAATCCATTTCAATACGTATTCCTCTTCTACGGTACCTGTCACCAAAGTTATCGTGAAGTGTTGAAAACACCGCAAAAAAAAACGGCCCTTTCCAGGACCACCATATACTAACGAAGAGAATATCTCATGTCGGAATAATAGATTTCATACATTTTACTCATGCTAAACTGGTACAGTAAAAGTATTCACATTGAGTCACATTTTCACTTCGTTGGAGTTCTCGCAACACAATATTAATGCAATTCAAGCAAGTTCAAGACAAAACTTATTAATTTGATTGCCAGTGAACAAAAAATAAAAGGAAGCTGAAAAGTTAATCATACGTTTCAATAATGTTGAACAATGTTTAGTCAAAGTTTTGATAAAATGCAGTAGATCCTAAGGACCAAAAAAATAAAAACTTTTTTTTTCTCAGTTTTTTGGCTGTCAATTCTTTTTAATTATCGGATTAATATTCCATTGGCTTTATAGAAAAGAGAGTTTCTTTTAGTTAAAAAGCACTGGCCAGATTTCAATTTTGCTGTATTGACACTTGAGAGACACGATTAAAGGTACGTTAAATATTTTATTTTTTTATTTTTCGATCAGTACTCAACAAAAACCTAGACTTAATTGGGGCCCATAACTACATGGAAATGTTTTGATATGATATATCAATGATCATCAATGATGACGTCTTGAAATTTTTCAAAAATAGACGTGCGCGCTTTAGCTTCCACAATTTTCAAAGCATCGGACTAAAATTTAGTACAAAGTGGCACTATTATCGAAAGATGTTTCGTATTAAATTTAGGCAAAATCCATCTACGTGTTCAGATTTAATTCGACTCTCAATTTTTTGGATTTGACGTGGAATTCACCATACATTTATTTTCGTCTAAATCGATTAACGAACATAATTTATTTGAAAACAAGAGCGCAAAGTCGAACCTTGCACATTGCTGGCTCATAATTTTTCACATTTGCCAAAGCGGAAGTTGCCAATGAAGAAGCCAAAGTTGATCGACACATGGTTCCTCATAGAGGAAACTCTGACAAATGTAAAAAATGAAGGGGAAGCAAGCAATGTGCAAGGTTTTTTTTAGTCTCGGCCCGAAATTTCCCCAAAAACCAACCGAGCTATTTCTTAGGTATCGTGAACATCGATTTCGTAAACTCGATTTCGATGAAAATGCTTTTCAGGGAACGTTTAAATGTGCTTGCCCTGAATTTCCTGGCTTGATAATGTTTTTTTTTAAACCAAAAACGAATAGTTGATCCAAGTTTGTTTGTGTATTAAACTCAATTATACCGTACACAGATGAAATAAATCGTTTCGCCGTCCTTCGATTAATTCCCATAGCTGTCATAATTTTTTAAGGCCTTATATACGCGAAAAATTTTAAAATTTGTCTTTCTTTATTGTGGATTCCATTAGCCTGAACGGTTAGGATCATTTTAAGCTTTACAGAATTAAAAAATTCCGAAAATAGTTGAATTCACAGCTTTCAGAGAGTTAAAACTTTTATTTTCTTGGAAGCAGGCAGGTAGCGGCAGTAACCGACCGCGCTATACGGAGACAGGTGGGCTAGATCGGCAACTACTTTTTGCTATTGTTAACTTATTACCCTTACATAGAATCGTGTAGCGGTAAAGGTGACGGTTTTTTTTTGGTTTGGTCTACGATAAAAGTAACGGTTCTTTCTGTTCAGCACGAGCGTAAAACCAGGAGGAGGGAGTAATATTATTAGTCCGAATTGAGACATTGTAGAGGAAAGACAAAATTGTAAGCTAAGAGAGTTATATTTTAACATGAGTAATTGTGAAGAAACCTATACCAGTTTAGATAGGAAGGGTTCATGATTCATGGGAAGACGCCCAGGCAGTAGTAAAAAACGTCTTTTTCACGGCAATCGGTATACGAAAACATCGAAAGCCGAACTATACACAAGTGCGTCTGCAAAAAAATTGCAAGTGTCGACACCACTCTGTGGTACCCCGCACTTTTATTGAATTTTATTAAAACATTATATGCAAGATACAATTGTTCCGATTCGAATAAAAATCGCTTACGCTAAGTAACGGAAATACGGTATTTCCGTTACTAAAATATGCAGTCTGTAAACCAATAGAATTTATTTCGCAGTAACGGAGTCGCTCACCGAAGCAGCTCCAAGGTTGAATAAAGGACAATGCTGACAAAAACCGTCAGCATTAAAATAAACTCTCGGACGGGAGTCGTATTGGGCGACATAGCGACCATCCGAGAGTCAGTCTTGAGGAATGATCAGAAGGGTAAACTGCCTTCAGCAAGACCCCGAACCGCGGAATTACGTTCTAGTTCGAACGTCTAGGGTTAGCCAATTCTACGCGGTCCGGTTAGAATTACAGTGAGTCTTAAATAAATATCGAAAGGGTAAACAGCCTTCGGAAAGACCCCGAACCGCGGAATTACGTTTTAGCTAGAACGTCTAGGGTTATCCGGTTCTACGCGGTCCGGTCACGATTAAAGTTAAAGTTAAAATTAAAGTTAAACCATTGTAACCAATATTGTAATCCTCCAGTTTTTTGCCATAGTAAATAAATAATCGATAAACTGTTTACGTGAATTCCAATTCTTTGTGGCTGGAACCCACAAATAAAAAATAAAATAATTGTCTAACCGCTAAACACCCGTTCCCTAGTGATCACTCGGTGTTCCGGCACAACAACTCGATGTAGACATTGACCGTGCACATGGCTACGTAATCGTAAATTTCATATCCGTGTTCACTGCAATTGCTTCTCTCGTACAGTGCAAAACTTGTAACAGTGACATCAAGTTATCTGAAACATGAATTAGAGGATTAGGGTTTAACCTAAGATATCAAGTTTGAGAAGTTCGAGCAAAAGGAGATAAGTTCGAGTCTTTCGCTTAAACGTTATTGTTACGGAATCAATCGCAGCTTCACGTTGGTTATGCGAATATTAGGTGTCGGATTGACGGGAATGAACATTTTCTGCGGTATAATGAATCTCCCAAAATCCTTGAGTCAAACGCTCTACGACAAAATTACCAAACGAATACGAGATGCAGCCAATGAAGTGAAAGTTGAAGAAAAAGAGGATTTCTTTGCTGCAGGGTGTTGCGACACTTATCGGAATTTTGTCTGGGAATGTTGTCGACATTATCGTCAAGTCATCATTTTGTAAGATCTGCCAATCGTGGAGTGAAAAACGATGACAAAAGAATATGAAGAATGGTACGCAGAATCTGAAGATACAGGCACAAGTAACCACAAAGGAAGTTCATGAAAGATGGAGGTAGATGGAATGGTTGTAATGTTCAGCAGATCTGAAGATTTACACGATCCAAGATATTTGTATTATATTGGAGATGGCAATGCAAAAACATTCAACTGCATAACAGAAGCCCATCCGTACGGAAAAAACATTATGATACGTGGACGAGAATACATTGGTCATGTTGAAAAACGAATGGGCCGCAGACTCCGCAGCGTCAAGAAACAAACAAAAGGTCTCGGAGGAAGCGGCAAATTGGCTGGAAAAGTGATTAAAGAATCGACAGTGTTTTATGGATTGGCTGAGAGAAATAATTACACGTCTATCACTGACATGAAGGAAGGAATCTGGACCACATATTATTACACGTGATCAACCGATAAAAATCCTCAGCATGACAACTGTCCTTCTGGCAAAGAAAGGTGGTGCACGTGGCGACAAGCCGAAGCCGCAAATACGCTCGACTCATATACCCATAAACCTGCACTCGATAAAACTTTGGCAGAAGCGATCAAACCAGTGTATGAAGCACTTAGTAACGACGAGTTACTGGAGAGATGCTTAGGAGGCTTCACACAAAATAATAACGAGTGTTTGAAGTCTAAGATTTGGGAAATTGTTCCAAAAATGTATGGAGTGGTACAACGATTGTTCCAATCGCCGCATATAATTTGGCTAGCGCTGTTAACGACAGAACAGTCTTCTTTCTCCGAATTATAAAAATTGGTATTACAATTGGGCCGAACGCGATGGAGACTTCCGAATAACTGGACCTTTACGCCTTACTGCCACTGGAATTCAATCTGAAAAGGCGACAAAGGAAGCAAGAATTGCTGCCAGAAACGACAATAAAAAAATGTTGAAGACCTTTTTAGCTACCGAGGAAGGCCCCACATCTAGCGCAGGGTGCTATTACATAAGATAAGATTGCATTTATAGTGGGTACCGCGCGGCGCGCCCGACCGCCAACTTCAAAACCGTTTTTCCACGATTCACTTTCCTCAACCTTGTGTAAGTTTTAACTTTTAAACGAAGGTTCTGATCGCTTTGAAATTTTTACAACATATTCTGAGTGTCATCACCTATCGTGTGAATTATAGAAACAACAATTTCAGAGACACAAGAAAATATAAAAAATAAAAAATCGACAGAAAACTGTATAAAAATGTTAAGTTTCGAATTTTTATTACAATAATTTTTTTAAATAATATTGTTGGTTCACACTGAAGATACATTCATTATGCAGTCATTGATATGTTTATTATTGTTGCAGATACCCACATCGATGCCGAGAACTTTCACCATCAACTCGCGCGCAAAAAAATATACATTGCTTTATTATGTAATATCTCCGCCACTCGTTGATATTTCTATTTTTTTTTTTACACGTGTGCATAAGTGATCTGTGAAAAGAATGTTTTTAATACATACGTCATTTTTTTTAACTGCGTCTAGAAAAGTACCTTCGAAAATCGGTGAGATCGCGTATGAATGGCCTTAATTGTACGAGTTTCGGAATTAAATCTTAAACATTACTTATTTAAATCTTAATGTTTCAAAAAACCTTGCTCTGTTCAAATCCTGAATAATTGGCCGTGGAACTATCATTTACAACTTCTATCCTATGGAATCTTTCTGGAGCTCTAACTTGTCTGTTTCACGTGTGGTCTCGAAAATCTCTCCTACGATTTAGACTCAAACTTTTCCACCACTTAGCGAACATTGCCTGGCACCGCTTGTTCACGCTCGGCGTTTCTTTGCTAACTAGTCAGCTTCTGGCACGCTAACTCATTTTTCTAATTAGGCACCCACTTCTATCGTTGGTTAAGGTGGAACGCGAGATTCTGGGCTAGAGGCTGAAGGAACGTCCGAGTGTGTGATAAGCTTAGACGTGCGGACCGAACTTATACGTGGTGATGAGAAACAGTTCGAGACGAATTGTTCATCTTCTTTTTTTGCTGTTCTTGTTCTTTTCGTATCTACCGTGTCATTCTCACTTGTGTGCAACATTTACGTTGCTAAGCGTTCCAGTGATATAGTAGGAGATTAAAGCACCCCTTAAAGATCAATACCTTTTCGGGACGAGACTCGCTGCAGGGGTGTATTACGAGTGAAGTATATGTGGGTCGAGGGGACGGGCTCACGGAAATACAGTGAGTTGAACTTGGTCCGGAGGGGGGGGGGGGGGGGGGGGGGTAGCGATTGGAGAAAGAAAGCAAGATTAGCGGGTGAGAGCAATGGCTTGATTGAGAGCATCGGGCATCAGCTCTTGTTGCCTTCGTTCGCTTCATAAACATGTCACGTAGCCTCTCTGGCAATAAGAAAGTGCTACGACAGTGGACTGTGTGTGGCGATCACTACCGAAGGGACATAAATAGAAGCAATTAAGGGACCACCACCTTAGGAGTTAGTGACGTCTACTAGGCGGTAAGCTACAGTAAAACAACCGCCTGTAAATGAACTTTGATTCTTAGCTTGGACCGGGACTTTCAGTCTGAGTATCATTTCCTTGGAATATGTGGACCAAGCTGCTCTCCATTAATGGTTTCATGCCAATCAACCGATTCATGAAATGTTATGAATAACAAATAGCATGATTGCGGTCTTTGATAGAAAAACCGTAAAAATATGAATTATTTGGCGTTTGATAGAGAAAACGATGTTTGTATCTATGTTTGGGAACGGTGGTGCCCGGGACGTGGCTCCCTCAGTACGCGCAGCGGCGCTGCGAGTACTTCCTCGGCCGCAGGGAGAAATTTTGGAATTTGCCGGTTACGAAAAATAGCGATTCGATCAGTACAAATTCATCAATCATCGGTCGCGGATCTATTATCGTATTACGGCAGTAGTCACCGAGCGAGTTAATTCGCAACGTTTATTCGGCTTTCTTTCCTTTTACGCGAACTGTAAGAACGCAGTGTGCTCCGCAACAAAACGTTTCTTCATTTTCTTTTTTACCTTTTTGTGAAATAAATTATAGTTTCATTTCGTTTAAAACTCGTCGATAGTGGTCGAACGTTATTACGTACTTATTCCCGTGAATACGAGCACACGCACGAGCCCACCCATACACACACACGCTCCAGAGTATTCGGTACAATTCAAAACATTGTGGTCCTTCGAGCCGGATAGTGTATGTGTATATATATATCGGGAACGGCTCTCGGCATTGTTTGCTTATCCAAGTGCCCGTGGTCGCGGCTAGGTATCTCGATAAGTGAGTTGAAATATTATTTCGATTTACGGTGTACGAATTTTATTTTATCGGGCACTTATTATCGCGAGCTTTCGTGCGGTATTTCGTCGGACTGTGAGCATCAAGTTATCCTCGGTGTAATACAGAATCGTGTGAGTGTGTAAGCTTCCTTCGGACAGTGTTTACCCAACTTCGCTGCTCGGCTTTTCGGACCGTTAGTTTCATCGGTCCTGCTATAGCTTCTCGAACAGTGGGTAACAAGCGTTGGGTTTTTTTTGCCAAGTGATTATCTGCTATTTTCGGTTTCTCTCTCGGTGGAGTGGATTGAAAAAAAAAAAATGTCATCGATTGACGGAAGAGTGAACTTGCAGGGGAGTCGGGCACGGATTATAGAGAAAATTTACAAGGAGACGGGTACTGCAGAGTTTCAGAGGATGGGCAGTGGGGAGCTACAATCGAAATTAGACACCATCGATGAATATTGGGCTAAATTTGAACAACAACACGAAAAGCTAGTCTTGTCCAAGGACATTACCGTTCTGGAACATTCATATATCACGTCACAAGTAGGTATATGACATATGTTTGGAGAAGTACACAACGGCACGTGGTCGGTTGGTGCAGATGCTTACTGCGCACGACCATTCGTTGGAGCTGTCGGAGACTCTACGAAAAAACCATACCGTTGCACATCACTCGTCGGCCCCTCGAACGATGTTCCCAGAGATGCAATTGCCTAAATTCACGGGTGAGTACTCGGAGTGGACGTCTTTTCGCGACTTATTTAAGTCAATGGTTATAGACAACGAGGAAATTCGTCCGGTAGTTAAGATGCATTACCTGAAGACTTGTCTCACGGGAGAGGCAGCGCAGCTGATTGACAGTTTATCAATTACGGACGACTCGTTCGATATAGCGTGGAAGAAGGTTACCACTCGGTTCGAAAACAAACGGCTGCTGGTTACGAAATTGTTAGACGCTTTCCTCGGTGCGCCAGCCATGAGCTCTCATTCTGCGAAGGAGTTACTCTGGCTAATCAACTCGACTACGGAATCAACGATGAAGTTGAACAACCTAGAGATATCCACGGAAACGTGGGACCCTATTATTGTGTACACGATCGTGCAGAAGCTAACGAGTAAAATTCGGGAATCGTGGGAATGCCACATTGGATCAACAAGCGAGTACCCTACGGTAGCTCAGCTCCAACAGTTTCTGATGGGCCGGGCTCGAGCTATGGAAAGCATTGAAGGTGCACCCTCAACGGGCGTCACATCACCTCGGCAGCAAACCACTTCATCACCGCGACAGCAAGCAACATCGGGGCCTGGTCGGGCCGGGCATAAGGTCAATGTCACTCTAACTTCGACAACATCATCAACGCGACGATGCTCCTATTGTAGTGGCGATCATTACATCGGAGCGTGCATGAAATTTCGGGCGCTGACGGCGGTGGCTCGCCGGCAAGTGGTTGGGAGAAAATATCTGTGCTACAATTGCCTCGGTCAGCACAGCATGAGAGCTTGCGTGAGCGAAAAGAGGTGTCAGTCATGCGGTGAAAAACATCACACCCTAGTGCGCACGATCGATTCTGCATCAAATCGGGATACCACAAGGTCAACATCGTCGGGCGACATCGTAACACCAGCAAGTCAAACCCAATCGTCAGCCGCTCATCAATCTTCGGGTTCATCACCAGCGTCGGGTTCCAACCAAACCTCGGATCTATCATCGGGAACATCAAGTCGGAGTATCTCATCAGCATAGGAAAGCGCCGCCCAGTTAGGTAATTCTCGGACCATAACCCATTCGGCAGTACCATCTCGGACCGGCGTTCTACTGGCAACGTGTAAAGCGCAGCTTCTCGTTAACGGTATAACATCAATCAAGGTAAAATTGTTAATTGATCCGGGTTCAGAGATTTCGCTTATTACGTCGAAATTGGTCGACCAACATCGACTGCCGAAGCATCGGACTACCCTGTCCATCATCGGCGTTGGCGGGTTACCTACTGGGCCTCTTTTGGATGAAGTTGAAGTAGTCCTGCAATCACGGTTTTTGGATTTTTTTCTGAGCTTCTCAGCTCTATCTATCAAAAAGATTACTGAATCTCTTCCGTCATTTTCAGTTCAAAATCGACGCTGGAAGCACCTACAGGAACTCCAGTTAGCTGACCCAGAGTACCTGATCCCATCAGAGATCGATATTCTGCTCGGAGCAGACGTTTACGGGGAAATCATCCAGTCAGACGTACGGAAAGGTGAAATGCACGATCCAATCGCGCAGCTCACAAAATTCGAATGGGTCGTGCTCGGTCGAACGGAGGGTTCATCTCCGCCAGTTCGGGTTTCGTCGCACGCTTCAGTCGATCATACTGATCTTCGCGAAGCTTTGCTGAAATTCTGGGTGCAGGAAGAAGTAGTCAGTACGTCTTCTTCGGAGCTGACCCCGGACGAGAACGACTGTGAGCAGCATTTCCGTAGAACGCACTCGAGGGATAGCTCAGGTCGGTACATCGTACGTTTACCTCCTTGTTCGGAAAGAGATAGTCTCGGCAAATCGTATCCGATCGCGCATGCTTGTTTAAATCGCCTTCTTCGGAAACTTATGCAGGATGAAGTGTCTTTCAGTTTATATTCAGACTTCATGAGAGAGTACGAGAAACTCGGTCACATGCGAGAAGTTTCGATTCGGGATGGCACTCGGGTCGGTGGTCGGGATGGTGGGATGACTTTAGCACATGATACTTCGGTATCAGGAGGGTTGAAGGTCCTACCCGAACGATCACCGGCTCATTCGGTTCATCAATCGGGCTCGTACTTCCTTCCACATCATGAAGTCCTGCGGCCTCAGAGTACAACTACAAAACTCCGAGTCGTATTCAACGGCTCCAGTAAAACCACTTCGGGGAAATCCGTGAACGACATTCTGCATACTGGAGCAAAACTACAACGGGATCTTTCGGATGTGTTACTGTGGTCTCGGCGATTCAAATATATTTTTATGACGGACATCACGAAGATGTTCCGTCAAATTCGGGTTCATGAGGATGACCTTCCTCTACAACAGATTCTCTGGATTGACGCGAGCGGCGAGGAGCGAGTGTACCAACTGACGACGGTCACTTACGGTACACGGTCTGCTCCATTCCTTTCAGTTCGGGTTCTGCTCCAGCTCATCGAGGATGAAGGGAAAAGGTATCCCCTGGCGGTCGGACCATTATCATTCGGTCGTTATGTTGACGACATTTGCGGTGGAGCGCATTCGGTAGACGAGTTAATTCAGGTGGCGCATCAAGTACAAGGTATTTGTAAATCGGGTGGCTTTCCACTAGCCAAGTGGCAAAGCAATTCATCGGGCTTCCTTCGGAGTTTTGCACCAGAAAGTATTTCTGAAGATCAACGAACGTATGAAGAGTCGGAATCAAAAATTCTCGGCTTAAACTGGCGCCCATTTTCGGATAATTTTACATTCTCGGCAAACAATCCTGGTAGTTCGGCGGTAACGAAACGAGTGATTCTATCGGAGGTTGCTCAACTTTTCGATCCATTAGGGTTCTTAGCTCCAGTTATTATTCGTGCAAAAATTCTTTTACAGAGCTTGTGGATCGATAAGCTCGAATGGGACGATGCAGTCTCTCCATCAACGGAACAAAGTTGGACCAAATTTCGAGACGAATTGCTTCAGCTGTCGGCAGTCGCTATCCCTCGGTGGCTCGGTCTATGTCGCGAGTCAACGGCTGAAATCCACGGTTTTTCGGATGCCTCACAACTAGCTATGGCAGCCGTTGTATATCTTCGAATCACCACGGTTCGAGGTGCACGCAATACCGCATTCGTGTGTTCGAAGACACAGGTAGCTCCTCTCAAAAGACTTACAATCCCTCGATTGGAGCTATCAGCGGCACTTCTACTCGCAAAACTTACGAAGCATGTGCAGAAAGAGCTTGGGTTGTCAGACGTTCCAGTAATTCTTTGGACGGATTCTTCGGTTGCACTTGCCTGGATCAACTCGCATCCTTCACGGTGGAAGGAATACGTGAAGAATCGGGTGCAGCTCATTCAAGAGTTGCTGCCAGACGGTCAGTGGAGATTAATTCCAGGCAAGGAAAACCCTTCGGATTGTGCCTCTCGAGGCTTATCAGCTTCGCAATTCGTCAGACATAAGCTGTGGTGGAATGGACCATCATGGTTGTCGGAATCGCCAGCTGCGTGGCCAGCTATCGAGGTGAAACGGGACGCGTCGGTGCAGTCTGAAGAGCGATCGGGGGTTTTACTGCTTGCACGAACAAGAGTTCCGCTCGTGTGGGAGTTGGTAGAGCGGTATTCGTCGATCGGAAAGTTACTTCGGATTACTGCAGTTTGTCAAAGGGCAATTTCTCGGTTTCGGAAAGTCAAGGCGTCGTCCTTGTCCAATCCATTTACCCCTGGCGACCTGCAGATAGCGAGGTGTTTTTGGGTGAAAGCAACCCAAGAAGCATACTTTCATTCGGAACTGAAGGTACTATCGGTCGGAAATCTCCTCGGAAAAGCTAATCCACTAACTCGATTGACAGCATTCGTCGATAATCAAGGTGTTCTGCGAGTGGGGGGGCGACTCAAGTTCGCTCAAATAGCAATAGAACGAAAAAATCAGATAATATTACCTCGGGATTCACAATTGTCGCAATTAATCATTCGGGAAGCACACCTTCGGACACTTCATGGCGGTACACAGCTCACCTTAGCTACACTAAGGCAAAATTATTGGATTATCGGCGGAAGAGCTCCTGTACGTTCGTACATACTGAAGTGCGTCAAGTGCGCCCGTCAACGTGGTGAGAGAGCCCAGCAGTTGATGGGGCAATTGCCATCTTTTCGGATAACGCCAGCTAGAGCCTTTCAAAATACGGGAATTGATTATGCCGGTCCAGTATCTCTTAAATCCTGGAAAGGACGCGGACATAAGTCATACCAAGGTTGGCTCGTCATCTTCGTGTGCATGGCCACATCAGCGGTGCACATATAACTCGTTTCGGATTACACGACAGAAGGATTCATCTCGGCTTATCGGAGATTCACCTCCAGACGAGGACAACCCAAGAATTTATATTCGGATTGTGGAACGAACTTCGTCGGAGCTGACAAGCAGTTGCAGACCTTGTTCACGTCGGGAATGAAGGGGTCGGGTCAGCTTAACACGCTGCTGTTAAATGACGGAACGAAATGGGCATTCAACCCTCCCGGCGCTCCACACTTCGGCGGGAAGTGGGAGGCCGCGGTAAAATCGGTTAAGTTCCATCTGAAAAGGACGATCGGCGACGCTCTGCTAACGTTTGAAGAACTTACAACTCTTCTTACTCAAGTAGAGTCAGTCCTGAACTCTCGGCCATTGGAACCGATGTCGGAAGACCCGGATGATCTATCGGTTTTGACTCCCGGGCATTTTCTAATCGCCGAAGCTCCTACCACGATTCCAGAACCATCGTTGGATGACGTCAACGTATCTAGACTCGATCGGTGGAAACTTATTCAACACAAGCTCCAACAGTTCTGGAAACAGTGGTCTACCGGATACCTGCAACAACTCCAGGCTTTTTCGAAGTGGCATCATCCATCCAACGTAATCAAGATCGGATCGATGGTCTTGGTTTCGGATGACCGGTTTCCTCCATCGAAGTGGCCACTTGCAAGAGTGGTGGAGTTGCATCCCGGATCAGACGGTCTCGTCCGGGTTGTATCTATCAAAACGGCATGCTCCGTATACAAACGGCCTATCGCAAAACTCGTTGTATTACCGGTACCCCTCCCCCCTGAAGAACGCTCATGCAGCTTTCCTGTTCACAGCAAGATAGTGGTCTTCAATAGTTTTCAGACGGCGGGGAGAATGTTTGGGAACGGTGGTGCCCGGGACGTGGCTCCCTCAGTACGCGCAGCGGCGCTGCGAGTACTTCCTCGGCCGCAGGGAGAAATTTTGGAATTTGCCGGTTACGAAAAATAGCGATTCGATCAGTACAAATTCATCAATCATCGGTCGCGGATCTATTATCGTATTACGGCAGTAGTCACCGAGGGAGTTAATTCGCAACGTTTATTCGGCTTTCTTTCCTTTTATGCGAACTGTAAGAACGCAGTGTGCTCCGCAACAAAACGTTTCTTCATTTTCTTTATTACCTTTTTGTGAAATAAATTATAGTTTCATTTCGTTTAAAACTCGTCGATAGTGGTCGAACGTTATTACGTACCTATTCCCGTGAACACGAGCACACGCACGAGCCCACCCATACACACACACGCTCCAGAGTATTCGGTACAATTCAAAACAATCTATTTCCACACCTAAAAGCGTTGGCTTAGAAAAAAAAGAGCGATGAATCTGAGGAGCGCTCGCGGCACTTGACCACTTAATCTAAGAGGTGGTCTTTTTATGATATCGATAAAAGCTGCATATTCGCTTGAGAAATCGTTGTTTCACTAATCATTTATAAAGACCGCAGAATTAGCCATGAGAAATTTAAGTTATTTCAATTGTAATAATCAAAAGTGGCCTTGGTCCCCGAGAATGCTAAATGTAGATAGAAGGAACCCGGCCCAGGACAGTATCACGCTTGTGAAACTCTAAATGTCTTTATGCGAAATGGCTGGTGAAAAAATCATGTGTGCTCTAACAAGAAAAGTAATCAAGATATCACACCAAAATTATGTTATCCTTCATTTTATTCTCTGTTGCGATGTAGGTAGGATTTTTCAATTTTTATAATTCAGTATTTATTCAGAAAAATACATTTAATATTACTAGGCAGCGTCAATACTTCAGAAAATTCTTGAAAAAGTCTTGAACGCCGTAACGATAGAAAAATTTCAAAAAAAAGTGAGAATTGTATCTGTCAAGAATAGATCGATGGAACACAAAAAACCAGATCGATTCTGTAATTCAAACCTTGACAAAACGAATAACGATAAACTCCTGAATTTTCGATCATCACACTAGTCAGCCTCCGTTATTTCAGCACGTTCAAACACATACATCATATTGGCTTAAATATTGGCCAACACGATCATCTCTAAGAGCAACGGAATTCAAAGAATTTACGAGTGTAGACACCGATCGTAAGTTCGTATAATAATATCGTAATAGCCCAGTCCAATTAGATTTTTGAAACAACAAAAATGATAGCAAATAACGGCTTTCACTTTTCGTTAGGAGGAGGGGGGTCAGTGGTAGTCTAAGTTCCGGTTTTCGACCTAAAAATCCTCCTGTGACGTCCTCCATCTTGAATTTGAGGGAAATTCGATTTTGTTAAATAACTCGCCCATTTTGGACTTTCGACTGAAAATGCATGGTACACAATTTGTAGGAAATTTAATTTTCTACAACTTTAAATATCGCACGTTTAAGTCTACGATTGATATTTTTCGACTCAACTTGGAAAATAAGAACTCAATTTGATTATTGTTTATCGCATTATCTCGTTCATTTCTGAGTCTGCCGCGTTAATGGTTGGAAACAATTTTGTAGGGAATAAAATTTTCTACAACTTGAATAATTTCAATTTTTTGTTTGCGAGTGATATTTAGTCGAGAAATCGGAGTAACATTTTCGTTATCGCATTATCTCGTTTACTTCTAAGCTCAACTCAAGTCGAAAAATATCAGTGGTAGACAAAAACTTGTCAGCACTAAAGTTGTAGGAAATCGAATTTCCTAAAATTTGTGTGATATGCATTTCTAGTCAGAAGTAGAAAATGGGCGAGTTATTTAACGAAAACGAATTTCCCTTAAATTCAAGACGGCGGACGACGCAGGAGAATTTTCAGGTCGAAAACCGAAACTTAGCATACTAGTGACCCCCCGTAACGGAAAGTTAAAGCCGTTATCTGCTATTTTTCAACTCCCGACTGCCCGCAGGGCAAAAGACGGGTGTTATGAGTTTCGTCGAGTCAACGTGAAAAATTGCGCTGAAGTGTATGGCGGAACGGCTGATTCTCTTCTGACAAATTTTGGCACATAGATTCTGTGAATTACAGACATTGTTATATAATGGTAATATATATGATCGGATGCAAACTCTAGAGCTTTTTAATGTTCGAAAATATCGAACCCATTCAAAAGATGTACATAACGCGTTCGACCAATCGTGAGGGTTTCGTAAAAAAGAGACGTACCCGACGTTTCGGTCACCTGTCGCCAGTGACAGGAACGTCAGATAATTCAGAAAATAACACAATATATGAAATATATAAAAAAAATACGCAATTCAAAATAAATATATATTGTAACGGTATTTCTACCTTGTTCTACATATCCGTCGGGATAGACGGTAGTTCAGTCTCGAGTGGGTAAAAGAAACTGGTGTAACACGGTATAAAACAATAGTTTGAGTATATT
Organism: Sussaba pulchella; assembly: GCA_963971145.1. Classification (NCBI taxonomy): domain Eukaryota; kingdom Metazoa; phylum Arthropoda; class Insecta; order Hymenoptera; family Ichneumonidae; genus Sussaba; species Sussaba pulchella. The sequence continues at coordinate 18,630 of CAXAQZ010000299.1, forward strand.
CTGTTCAGTAGACGCCTTTTGGGTGGCAACCCGTCGTACAATGTGTCTCCCTAGCGCTTCTTAGGTGTTAAATAGCGATACGGTTACGCCGCGTGCCTGTGGTATGGCGACCCGCGATACAGTTCCGCCGAGTGCCTGTCGTAAGACGACCCGCGATACAGCTACGGCTGGCCCGAGCCCCGGCGCTCGAGGGCCTCGCCTGACGCGACGCGGCTGCTGGACCGTGGAGAGGGGTCTAGGGTGGTGGCTGGACACCCGTCGCGGTCCGCTGTCCCCACCGTGCCGCCGAGAGCTCTTCCGTTGATCGAAGGAAGGCTCCTTCTGTCTCCTGAGGCCCTGATACTTCGGCTTCTCGTTCGGCTCGCCCGGGCTCTTCCTTCGGGCGTCCTCGTCCTTCTTTGGTGGTCCTGGTCGATCCTTCGGTTGGCGGCTGGTGCTCCCTAAAACAGAGTGCCTTTTCTGTGCTCGATCCGCTCTTTTTATACCGAATCACGGGCTCTTGCCTGCCCGTGATTCGTTCTTTTGCCGACCCCCTCTCGCTCCGGTCGCCGTTGGTTTTTCTAGCTTGTTCTTCTCAAAGTCTAACCGCCCTAGGTTCGTTATGTTGTTGTTTTCGTAGCTATGGGGAGTGTAACGGCGTCGGTACCGTTACAATATACGTGTGTATTTCGAAACAGCTTGTGAAACAACGGTGAGCATAACTGAAGTCTTTTTTTTTCAGATCAGATTTTTGTACACGCATGTAAATTCATTATCAAACAACTATTTTAATCTAAGAAAACTTATTGAACCCGATCGATAAGATGTCATACAGGGTTAAGTTCAAATTGATTATACCTCAGCAATTGTGCAAGAGTGTAAATTCATTATCGAACAACTACTTTAACCATCGCCTGAAGAGGACTTGATGAACCTCATCGATAAGGATGTCTGACACTATATACTTGGAAATTATTCGAACTCAGCGGTTATGCATAAATGTCAACTCAAGATACCTGTGTTTCGCTGCGATTTGGAGGGGAAGCCACAACCGTTGAATTCCGGAAACAGCAAGTAGAAGGGAGTCATGTCAACGAGCATTTACGTTACCGAACAACTGATTTGAGAAATAGTTTGATTTTTCACAATGATATCGGTTATCTGTTCTTTCGATCTAACAAGGAGGGACTACGACCTCGGCTTTATTGTAATTTTTCATATTTATGGTACTGAAAGGTCAGCCCTCGAATAACAATTTCCTAAAGCCGTTGGGCCAGATAGCCAGAAGTTTACGAGAAAATCAACTTGGAAATATTTTGAGCAGCTTATGAGTACTAACGAAAGTGCTGTTACCAACCAGCCGAATAGCCGAGCGCGTAGCGAGCAAGACAAGTAGTCAAGAGGTCCCTGGTTCGATCCTTGCCATGAGAATTTTTTTTTCCATTCATTTCACTTTTCTCTGATACGCGTAAAATTAACGTTCACAATTGTTCGAATTTATCTATTTTGATTGAAAATATGTATTATAAATTTTATTTTAGTACAAAAATGAAGAACGTAGGGTTAGGGTATTACGGATGTTTTCTTTATTGTTTGACAGATGATGAGTATAACGCGAGAACAATATTAAGCCGAATCGCAAGTAGAGGGGTAAGGCCGATTTTGGACCACTTACCACGGGGACCTGCCTTGAGACGGTCGGTAAGGTTGATTTCTCTTTGACCAACGGTGGGTTTGTGTCTAATCCCTCTTTTACCGGCGGTGGATCCCGTTTTTGCCGATAGTGGGCCATTTTTGCCGACAGGTTCCAACAGGGATTGATCGTAAGGGTAGTAAGGACAGTTTCAAGCCACGTTCGAATGATAGTCTGCTTTACCGATTAAACGATAAGCGTTCAAATGGTGAGCGTTCTGCTTTACCGACAGCAGCCTCAGATAGCGTTATCTGCCAAGTCTCGCTGCCAATCCGATAGATGGCGTTGTCTGCTATAGTCAATCGATTTACTCACTGCTCGATCCCAATCCCGCTCAATTGAGCGTTCTACTTTACCGACAGTAGCCTCAGATGGCGTTATCTGCCAATCCGGTAGATGGCGTTGTCTGCTATAGTCACTCTATTTACCCACTGCTCGATCCCGCTCAATACTCAGGATGGGTTTGAGTTATTTTTCATAATATTTTTTTGATAACTGTGGGGGGGGGGGGGCTT
>CAXAQZ010000300.1:0-12500 GCA_963971145.1 Sussaba pulchella
CGAACAGACGAACAGACGAACAGACGAACAGACGAACAGACGAACAGACGAACAGACGAACAGACGAACAGACGAACAGACGAACAGACGAACAGACGAACAGACGAACAGACGAACAGACGAACAGACGAACAGACGAACAGACGAACAGACGAACAGACGAACAGACGAACAGACGAACAGACGAACAGACGAACAGACGAACAGACGAACAGACGAACAGACGAACAGACGAACAGACGAACAGACGAACAGACGAACAGACGAACAGACGAACAGACGAACAGACGAACAGACGAACAGACGAACAGACGAACAGACGAACAGACGAACAGACGAACAGACGAACAGACGAACAGACGAACAGACGAACAGACGAACAGACGAACAGACGAACAGACGAACAGACGAACAGACGAACAGACGAACAGACGAACAGACGAACAGACGAACAGACGAACAGACGAACAGACGAACAGACGAACAGACGAACAGACGAACAGACGAACAGACGAACAGACGAACAGACGAACAGACGAACAGACGAACAGACGAACAGACGAACAGACGAACGGACGAACAGACGAACGGACGAACAGACGAACAGACGAACGGACGAACAGACGAACGGACGAACGGACGAACGGACGAACGGACGAACGGACGAACGGACGAACGGACGAACGGACGAACGGACGAACGGACGAACGGACGAACAGACGAACGGACGAACGGACGAACAGACGAACAGACGAACAGACGAACAGACGAACAGACGAACAGACGAACAGACGAACAGACGAACAGACGAACAGACGAACAGACGAACAGACGAACAGACGAACAGACGAACAGACGAACAGACGAACAGACGAACAGACGAACAGACGAACAGACGAACAGACGAACAGACGAACAGACGAACAGACGAACAGACGAACAGACGAACAGACGAACAGACGAACAGACGAACAGACGAACAGACGAACAGACGAACAGACGAACAGACGAACAGACGAACAGACGAACAGACGAACAGACGAACAGACGAACAGACGAACAGACGAACAGACGAACAGACGAACAGACGAACAGACGAACAGACGAACAGACGAACAGACGAACAGACGAACAGACGAACAGACGAACAGACGAACAGACGAACAGACGAACAGACGAACAGACGAACAGACGAACAGACGAACAGACGAACAGACGAACAGACGAACAGACGAACAGACGAACAGACGAACAGACGAACAGACGAACAGACGAACAGACGAACAGACGAACAGACGAACAGACGAACAGACGAACAGACGAACAGACGAACAGACGAACAGACGAACAGACGAACAGACGAACAGACGAACAGACGAACAGACGAACAGACGAACAGACGAACAGACGAACAGACGAACAGACGAACAGACGAACAGACGAACAGACGAACAGACGAACAGACGAACAGACGAACAGACGAACAGACGAACAGACGAACAGACGAACAGACGAACAGACGAACAGACGAACAGACGAACAGACGAACAGACGAACAGACGAACAGACGAACAGACGAACAGACGAACAGACGAACAGACGAACAGACGAACAGACGAACAGACGAACAGACGAACAGACGAACAGACGAACAGACGAACAGACGAACAGACGAACAGACGAACAGACGAACAGACGAACAGACGAACAGACGAACAGACGAACAGACGAACAGACGAACAGACGAACAGACGAACAGACGAACAGACGAACAGACGAACAGACGAACAGACGAACAGACGAACAGACGAACAGACGAACAGACGAACAGACGAACAGACGAACAGACGAACAGACGAACAGACGAACAGACGAACAGACGAACAGACGAACAGACGAACAGACGAACAGACGAACAGACGAACAGACGAACAGACGAACAGACGAACAGACGAACAGACGAACAGACGAACAGACGAACAGACGAACAGACGAACAGACGAACAGACGAACAGACGAACAGACGAACAGACGAACAGACGAACAGACGAACAGACGAACAGACGAACAGACGAACAGACGAACAGACGAACAGACGAACAGACGAACAGACGAACAGACGAACAGACGAACAGACGAACAGACGAACAGACGAACAGACGAACAGACGAACAGACGAACAGACGAACAGACGAACAGACGAACAGACGAACAGACGAACAGACGAACAGACGAACAGACGAACAGACGAACAGACGAACAGACGAACAGACGAACAGACGAACAGACGAACAGACGAACAGACGAACAGACGAACAGACGAACAGACGAACAGACGAACAGACGAACAGACGAACAGACGAACAGACGAACAGACGAACAGACGAACAGACGAACAGACGAACAGACGAACAGACGAACAGACGAACAGACGAACAGACGAACAGACGAACAGACGAACAGACGAACAGACGAACAGACGAACAGACGAACAGACGAACAGACGAACAGACGAACAGACGAACAGACGAACAGACGAACAGACGAACAGACGAACAGACGAACAGACGAACAGACGAACAGACGAACAGACGAACAGACGAACAGACGAACAGACGAACAGACGAACAGACGAACAGACGAACAGACGAACAGACGAACAGACGAACAGACGAACAGACGAACAGACGAACAGACGAACAGACGAACAGACGAACAGACGAACAGACGAACAGACGAACAGACGAACAGACGAACAGACGAACAGACGAACAGACGAACAGACGAACAGACGAACAGACGAACAGACGAACAGACGAACAGACGAACAGACGAACAGACGAACAGACGAACAGACGAACAGACGAACAGACGAACAGACGAACAGACGAACAGACGAACAGACGAACAGACGAACAGACGAACAGACGAACAGACGAACAGACGAACAGACGAACAGACGAACAGACGAACAGACGAACAGACGAACAGACGAACAGACGAACAGACGAACAGACGAACAGACGAACAGACGAACAGACGAACAGACGAACAGACGAACAGACGAACAGACGAACAGACGAACAGACGAACAGACGAACAGACGAACAGACGAACAGACGAACAGACGAACAGACGAACAGACGAACAGACGAACAGACGAACAGACGAACAGACGAACAGACGAACAGACGAACAGACGAACAGACGAACAGACGAACAGACGAACAGACGAACAGACGAACAGACGAACAGACGAACAGACGAACAGACGAACAGACGAACAGACGAACAGACGAACAGACGAACAGACGAACAGACGAACAGACGAACAGACGAACAGACGAACAGACGAACAGACGAACAGACGAACAGACGAACAGACGAACAGACGAACAGACGAACAGACGAACAGACGAACAGACGAACAGACGAACAGACGAACAGACGAACAGACGAACAGACGAACAGACGAACAGACGAACAGACGAACAGACGAACAGACGAACAGACGAACAGACGAACAGACGAACAGACGAACAGACGAACAGACGAACAGACGAACAGACGAACAGACGAACAGACGAACAGACGAACAGACGAACAGACGAACAGACGAACAGACGAACAGACGAACAGACGAACAGACGAACAGACGAACAGACGAACAGACGAACAGACGAACAGACGAACAGACGAACAGACGAACAGACGAACAGACGAACAGACGAACAGACGAACAGACGAACAGACGAACAGACGAACAGACGAACAGACGAACAGACGAACAGACGAACAGACGAACAGACGAACAGACGAACAGACGAACAGACGAACAGACGAACAGACGAACAGACGAACAGACGAACAGACGAACAGACGAACAGACGAACAGACGAACAGACGAACAGACGAACAGACGAACAGACGAACAGACGAACAGACGAACAGACGAACAGACGAACAGACGAACAGACGAACAGACGAACAGACGAACAGACGAACAGACGAACAGACGAACAGACGAACAGACGAACAGACGAACAGACGAACAGACGAACAGACGAACAGACGAACAGACGAACAGACGAACAGACGAACAGACGAACAGACGAACAGACGAACAGACGAACAGACGAACAGACGAACAGACGAACAGACGAACAGACGAACAGACGAACAGACGAACAGACGAACAGACGAACAGACGAACAGACGAACAGACGAACAGACGAACAGACGAACAGACGAACAGACGAACAGACGAACAGACGAACAGACGAACAGACGAACAGACGAACAGACGAACAGACGAACAGACGAACAGACGAACAGACGAACAGACGAACAGACGAACAGACGAACAGACGAACAGACGAACAGACGAACAGACGAACAGACGAACAGACGAACAGACGAACAGACGAACAGACGAACAGACGAACAGACGAACAGACGAACAGACGAACAGACGAACAGACGAACAGACGAACAGACGAACAGACGAACAGACGAACAGACGAACAGACGAACAGACGAACAGACGAACAGACGAACAGACGAACAGACGAACAGACGAACAGACGAACAGACGAACAGACGAACAGACGAACAGACGAACAGACGAACAGACGAACAGACGAACAGACGAACAGACGAACAGACGAACAGACGAACAGACGAACAGACGAACAGACGAACAGACGAACAGACGAACAGACGAACAGACGAACAGACGAACAGACGAACAGACGAACAGACGAACAGACGAACAGACGAACAGACGAACAGACGAACAGACGAACAGACGAACAGACGAACAGACGAACAGACGAACAGACGAACAGACGAACAGACGAACAGACGAACAGACGAACAGACGAACAGACGAACAGACGAACAGACGAACAGACGAACAGACGAACAGACGAACAGACGAACAGACGAACAGACGAACAGACGAACAGACGAACAGACGAACAGACGAACAGACGAACAGACGAACAGACGAACAGACGAACAGACGAACAGACGAACAGACGAACAGACGAACAGACGAACAGACGAACAGACGAACAGACGAACAGACGAACAGACGAACAGACGAACAGACGAACAGACGAACAGACGAACAGACGAACAGACGAACAGACGAACAGACGAACAGACGAACAGACGAACAGACGAACAGACGAACAGACGAACAGACGAACAGACGAACAGACGAACAGACGAACAGACGAACAGACGAACAGACGAACAGACGAACAGACGAACAGACGAACAGACGAACAGACGAACAGACGAACAGACGAACAGACGAACAGACGAACAGACGAACAGACGAACAGACGAACAGACGAACAGACGAACAGACGAACAGTCGAACAGACGAACAGACGAACAGACGAACAGACGAACAGACGAACAGACGAACAGACGAACAGACGAACAGACGAACAGACGAACAGACACACGGACACACGGACACACGGACACACGGACACACGGACACACGGACACACGGACACACGGACACACGGACACACGGACACACGGGCATACGGACACACGGACACACGGACACACGGACACACGGACACACGGACACACGGACACACGGACACACGGACACACGGACACACGGACACACGGACACACGGACACACGGACACACGGACACACGGACACACGGACACACAGACACACAGACACACGGACACACAGACACACGGACACACAGACACACAGACACACAGACACACAGACACACAGACACACAGACTTACAGACACACAGACTTACAGACACACAGACTTACAGACACACGGACTTACAGACACACAGACGTACAGACACACAGACTTACAGACACACAGACACACAGACACACAGACACACAGACACACAGACACACAGACACACAGACACAGGGACACACGGACACAGGGACACACGGACACACGGACACACGGACACACGGACACACGGACACACAGACACACGGACACACAGACACACGGACACACAGACACACAGACACACAGACACACAGACACACAGACACACAGACACACAGACACACAGACACACAGACACACAGACACACAGACACAAAGACACACAGACACAAAGACACACAGACACACAGACACACAGACACACAGACACACAGACACACAGACACACAGACACACAGACACGCAGACACGCAGACACGCAAACACGCAGACACGCAGACACGCAGACACACAGACACACAGACACACAGACACACAGACACACAGACACACAGACTTACAGACACACAGACTTACAGACACACAGACTTACAGACACACAGACACACAGACACACAGACACACAGACACACAGACACAGGGACACACGGACACAGGGACACACGGACACACGGACACACGGACACACGGACACACAGACACACGGACACACAGACACACAGACACACAGACACACAGACACACAGACACACAGGCACACAGACACACAGGCACACAGACACACAGACACACAGACACACAGACACACAGACACACAGACACACAGACACACAGACACATAGACACACAGACACACAGAAACACAGACACACAGACACACAGACACACAGACACACAGACACACAGACACACAGACACACAGACACACAGACACACAGACACACAGCCACACAGACACACAGACACACAGACACACAGCCACACAGACACACAGACACACAGACACACAGACACACAGACACACAGACACACAGACACACAGACACACAGACACACAGACACACAGACACACAGACACACAGACACACAGACACACAGACGCACAGACACACAGACACACAGACACACAGACACACAGACACACAGACTTACAGACACACAGACTTACAGACACACAGACACACAGACACACAGACACACAGACACACAGACACACAGACACACAGACACACAGACACACAGACACACAGACACACAGACACACAGACACACAGACACACAGACACACAGACACACAGACACACAGACACACATACACACAGACACACAGACACACAGACACACATACACACAGACACACAGACACACAGACACACATACACACAGACACACAGACACACAGACACACAGACACACAGACACACAGACACACAGACACACAGACACACAGACACACAGACACGCAGACACGCAGACACGCAGACACGCAGACACGCAGACACGCAGACACGCAGACACGCAGACACGCAGACGAACAGACGAACAGACGAACAGACGAACAGACGAACAGACGAACAGACGAACAGACGAACAGACGAACAGACGAACAGACGAACAGACGAACAAACGAACAGACGAACAGACGAACAGACGAACAGACGAACAGACGAACAGACGAACAGACGAACAGACGAACAGACGAACAGACGAACTGACGAACAGACGAACAGACGAACAGACGAACAGACGAACAGACGAACAGACGAACAGACGAACAGACGAACAGACGAACAGACGAACAGACGAACAGACGAGCAGACGAGCAGACGAACAGACGAACAGACGAACAGACGAACAGACGAACAGACGAACAGACGAACAGACGAACAGACGAACAGACGAACAGACGAACAGACGAACAGACGAACAGACGAACAGACGAACAGACGAACAGACGAACAGACGAACAGACGAACAGACGAACAGACGAACAGACGAACAGACGAACAGACGAACAGACGAACAGACGAACAGACGAACAGACGAACAGACGAACAGACGAACAGACGAACAGACGAACAGACGAACAGACGAACAGACGAACAGACGAACAGACGAACAGACGAACAGACGAACAGACGAACAGACGAACAGACGAACAGACGAACAGACGAACAGACGAACAGACGAACAGACGAACAGACGAACAGACGAACAGACGAACAGACGAACAGACGAACAGACGAACAGACGAACAGACGAACAGACGAACAGACGAACAGACGAACAGACGAACAGACGAACAGACGAACAGACGAACAGACGAACAGACGAACAGACGAACAGACGAACAGACGAACAGACGAACAGACGAACAGACGAACAGACGAACAGACGAACAGACGAACAGACGAACAGACGAACAGACGAACAGACGAACAGACGAACAGACGAACAGACGAACAGACGAACAGACGAACAGACGAACAGACGAACAGACGAACAGACGAACAGACGAACAGACGAACAGACGAACAGACGAACAGACGAACAGACGAACAGACGAACAGACGAACAGACGAACAGACGAACAGACGAACAGACGAACAGACGAACAGACGAACAGACGAACAGACGAACAGACGAACAGACGAACAGACGAACAGACGAACAGACGAACAGACGAACAGACGAACAGACGAACAGACGAACAGACGAACAGACGAACAGACGAACAGACGAACAGACGAACAGACGAACAGACGAACAGACGAACAGACGAACAGACGAACAGACGAACAGACGAACAGACGAACAGACGAACAGACGAACAGACGAACAGACGAACAGACGAACAGACGAACAGACGAACAGACGAACAGACGAACAGACGAACAGACGAACAGACGAACAGACGAACAGACGAACAGACGAACAGACGAACAGACGAACAGACGAACAGACGAACAGACGAACAGACGAACAGACGAACAGACGAACAGACGAACAGACGAACAGACGAACAGACGAACAGACGAACAGACGAACAGACGAACAGACGAACAGACGAACAGACGAACAGACGAACAGACGAACAGACGAACAGACGAACAGACGAACAGACGAACAGACGAACAGACGAACAGACGAACAGACGAACAGACGAACAGACGAACAGACGAACAGACGAACAGACGAACAGACGAACAGACGAACAGACGAACAGACGAACAGACGAACAGACGAACAGACGAACAGACGAACAGACGAACAGACGAACAGACGAACAGACGAACAGACGAACAGACGAACAGACGAACAGACGAACAGACGAACAGACGAACAGACGAACAGACGAACAGACGAACAGACGAACAGACGAACAGACGAACAGACGAACAGACGAACAGACGAACAGACGAACAGACGAACAGACGAACAGACGAACAGACGAACAGACGAACAGACGAACAGACGAACAGACGAACAGACGAACAGACGAACAGACGAACAGACGAACAGACGAACAGACGAACAGACGAACAGACGAACAGACGAACAGACGAACAGACGAACAGACGAACAGACGAACAGACGAACAGACGAACAGACGAACAGACGAACAGACGAACAGACGAACAGACGAACAGACGAACAGACGAACAGACGAACAGACGAACAGACGAACAGACGAACAGACGAACAGACGAACAGACGAACAGACGAACAGACGAACAGACGAACAGACGAACAGACGAACAGACGAACAGACGAACAGACGAACAGACGAACAGACGAACAGACGAACAGACGAACAGACGAACAGACGAACAGACGAACAGACGAACAGACGAACAGACGAACAGACGAACAGACGAACAGACGAACAGACGAACAGACGAACAGACGAACAGACGAACAGACGAACAGACGAACAGACGAACAGACGAACAGACGAACAGACGAACAGACGAACAGACGAACAGACGAACAGACGAACAGACGAACAGACGAACAGACGAACAGACGAACAGACGAACAGACGAACAGACGAACAGACGAACAGACGAACAGACGAACAGACGAACAGACGAACAGACGAACAGACGAACAGACGAACAGACGAACAGACGAACAGACGAACAGACGAACAGACGAACAGACGAACAGACGAACAGACGAACAGACGAACAGACGCACAGACGAACAGACGAACAGACGAACAGACGAACAGACGAACAGACGAACAGACGAACAGACGAACAGACGAACAGACGAACAGACGAACAGACGAACAGACGAACAGACGAACAGACGAACAGACGAACAGACGAACAGACGAACAGACGAACAGACGAACAGACGAACAGACGAACAGACGAACAGACGAACAGACGAACAGACGAACAGACGAACAGACGAACAGACGAACAGACGAACAGACGAACAGACGAACAGACGAACAGACGAACAGACGAACAGACGAACAGACGAACAGACGAACAGACGAACAGACGAACAGACGAACAGACGAACAGACGAACAGACGAACAGACGAACAGACGAACAGACGAACAGACGAACAGACGAACAGACGAACAGACGAACAGACGAACAGACGAACAGACGAACAGACGAACAGACGAACAGACGAACAGACGAACAGACGAACAGACGAACAGACGAACAGACGAACAGACGAACAGACGAACAGACGAACAGACGAACAGACGAACAGACGAACAGACGAACAGACGAACAGACGAACAGACGAACAGACGAACAGACGAACAGACGAACAGACGAACAGACGAACAGACGAACAGACGAACAGACGAACAGACGAACAGACGAACAGACGAACAGACGAACAGACGAACAGACGAACAGACGAACAGACGAACAGACGAACAGACGAACAGACGAACAGACGAACAGACGAACAGACGAACAGACGAACAGACGAACAGACGAACAGACGAACAGACGAACAGACGAACAGACGAACAGACGAACAGACGAACAGACGAACAGACGAACAGACGAACAGACGAACAGACGAACAGACGAACAGACGAACAGACGAACAGACGAACAGACGAACAGACGAACAGACGAACAGACGAACAGACGAACAGACGAACAGACGAACAGACGAACAGACGAACAGACGAACAGACGAACAGACGAACAGACGAACAGACGAACAGACGAACAGACGAACAGACGAACAGACGAACAGACGAACAGACGAACAGACGAACAGACGAACAGACGAACAGACGAACAGACGAACAGACGAACAGACGAACAGACGAACAGACGAACAGACGAACAGACGAACAGACGAACAGACGAACAGACGAACAGACGAACAGACGAACAGACGAACAGACGAACAGACGAACAGACGAACAGACGAACAGACGAACAGACGAACAGACGAACAGACGAACAGACGAACAGACGAACAGACGAACAGACGAACAGACGAACAGACGAACAGACGAACAGACGAACAGACGAACAGACGAACAGACGAACAGACGAACAGACGAACAGACGAACAGACGAACAGACGAACAGACGAACAGACGAACAGACGAACAGACGAACAGACGAACAGACGAACAGACGAACAGACGAACAGACGAACAGACGAACAGACGAACAGACGAACAGACGAACAGACGAACAGACGAACAGACGAACAGACGAACAGACGAACAGACGAACAGACGAACAGACGAACAGACGAACAGACGAACAGACGAACAGACGAACAGACGAACAGACGAACAGACGAACAGACGAACAGACGAACAGACGAACAGACGAACAGACGAACAGACGAACAGACGAACAGACGAACAGACGAACAGACGAACAGACGAACAGACGAACAGACGAACAGACGAACAGACGAACAGACGAACAGACGAACAGACGAACAGACGAACAGACGAACAGACGAACAGACGAACAGACGAACAGACGAACAGACGAACAGACGAACAGACGAACAGACGAACAGGCGAACAGACGAACAGGCGAACAGACGAACAGGCGAACAGACGAACAGACGAACAGACGAACAGACGAACAGACGAACAGACGAACAGACGAACAGACGAACAGACGAACAGACGAACAGACGAACAGACGAACAGACGAACAGACGAACAGACGAACAGACGAACAGACGAACAGACGAACAGACGAACAGACGAACAGACGAACAGACGAACAGACGAACAGACGAACAGACGAACAGACGAACAGACGAACAGACGAACACACGGACACACGGACACACGGACACACGGACAGTCGGACACACGGACACTCGGACACACGGACACTCGGACACACGGACACACGGACACACGGACACACAGACACACGGACACACAGACACACAGACACACAGACACACGGACACACGGACACACGGACACACGGACACACGGACACACGGACACACGGACACACGGACACACGGACACACGGACACACGGACACACGGACACACGGACACACGGACACACGGACACACGGACACACGGACACACGGACACACGGACACACGGACACACGGACACACGGACACACAGACACACAGACACACAGACACACAGACACACAGACAGACATACACACAGACAGACATACACACAGACACACAGACACACAGACACACAGACACACAGACACACAGACACACAGACACACAGACACACAGACACACAGACACACAGA
>CAXAQZ010000300.1:17500-27500 GCA_963971145.1 Sussaba pulchella
AAAGAAGTAGGACAGAGCGTCACCAAGATACGGAGGACGGCGGCGGGTGACATAATACTCGTACTAGACAAGACCAGTGAGGAGAGGACGACGCAATATTGCAAGGCCATGGAAAAAGCCCTAGGCCAAGAAGCGACAATAATAAGCAAAATCCAACAAACGCTAATAGAGATTAAAGACCTTGACGAGATCACGACGAAGGAAGAGATCCGGGAATCGCTGCAGAGTACCATCGGCGAACACTACGTGGTCAAAGTCGAAGACGTAAAGTCTATTCGTAAGACATACGGTGGAACCCAGACTGCCACAGTCACATTACCTATAAGGGAGGCGAGCAAAATCACCACGATCGGCAAGCTCCGAGTTGGCTGGGTAAGCTGCAGAGTCCGTGAGCTGATGAAGCCAATGAAGTGCTACAAGTGCTGGCAATACGGACACCTGGCTAGATACTGCAAAAGTGGCGTCGACAGGACAAACTGCTGCATCAAATGCGGGGGTGAAGGTGTTGTGTCCCCCGGATGACCCGTGTCTCCTCGAATCTTCAGATTACGGGTCAGGAGGGATAAGTCGGGATCTCTTGCCACAAATAAGTATTAACTCATAAAATACAGACACGCTTTGGATTTATTATGGTTTTTGGGTTTTTACACAGCAGATGTTATTCTCGATGACTCGGACTAACACTTTATTATCGCGGTGCGACGTATCACGTTTACCGCGCCGCGGGTTTCTATTAGATATTTCTATTCGCGCTTGTTACAAAGTATCGACGAGGAAATTCTATCGCGGCACGGGAGTCTGATGATCAGAGGACCGTTCGACTTGATCTTTCGCTCAAGACTGACTTTTCGATGGCGAGCTTTCGGTTCTTCGAGGCTCGTCGTCGAAAAGCTGATTTTGCAGTTTTGTGGTCTGACCGTTGCCAGCCAATCGCATGATTCTTTGTCAGCACGGTCAGAGCACGATATTTCGAAAAGAATTCAATTGTTGTAACGGAAATCCGTATCTCCGTTACTTCGCGTAAGCTGTTTCGTTTTATTTTATTATTTATAATTTCAATATTTAGCTGTCTGCAAAGGAAATATCGTATCTCCTTTCATATCGCCTGATTCGGAATCAGCGATGTTCGATCGTGAGAAACAATTATATCGTGAGAAGCATATAATTGTTTCGTGAATTTATTTTTTATAAATTTATAATGACAAAATGTACTTGAAAATTGCGGGGCACAACATCCCTCCCCCCTGAAAAGTAAAAATTTGGATATTGACAATGGACACAATTTTTACTTCGAATACATTTCTTATGTGCCCATGGAATTTTCGACTTGTTGGAGGGTGTCGGTTTATTTAATTTCGCGCAGCGGTAGTATTGGTCTAGCTGGTGTACTGTGTCACGGTTAGTTTGCACTTCGTCTTTGCGACTAGTTCTGTGTTGCTCCTCTTCTTGAGGGGCAACGGTCTCGAGGTTGATAGCGACAGTCGCGGCTGAAGGCTGCGGCGTCGCGTTTCTTTTGCGTATATGCAGCGTAGCTAACCAGTACTATCGCTGCGATGGTGAACATGACAGTAGTACCTATCGCGAGGGTCCTATGGAATTTAATACGGAATTCTTCGCGTAATTTTTTCTTAATTTCTCGGATTCGCTGTCCGAGTTCGCGTAACTTTGCGGGGTTTCGAATCACTACTAGTAGTTTCGCTATTTCCCCGTCGTTCTTCTAAATGGGCGCTTCCTTGTCCGCGTCCAAGGGGGTGAGATTGCTGGGGGCAGATGATCCTCCTTGACCATCTCCGTGTATCTCCGACCCGTTGCGACGCTGAAGCCCCGGGCAGTTACCTTACATATTCCTATCAAAGCCATTATTCCTGTCCCTGTTAAATATATATATTTTTTTTTTTTTTTTTTTTTGTTTCGTTATAACGTTTTCGCACGTTATCCCGGTCATTTCGATTCTCGGCGCCACGCGTAGCCATCTACCCGGTTGTAGCATGGTTATTTTAACTGTTACTTCTACATTCGCGGCCCGTTTCTCACATCCGATTTCGCTATCGGGACGTATTTTCGCGTATGGTTGTGTTTCGCACGGCGCTTAGTCGGTTGCAATGGTTGCACCGGCAACGCTGCGGAACACACGTGCAGATTTTTTTCGAATTTGCGTTTCGGAAGGTCGTTGTTCGACATCTGTATAAAATTTCGGTTAGCTGCTTTCGTCAGGTAACCTTGTCCTAGCTGTCGGTGAGACTCTACGCCATTTTCTTGATGAGAGTTCTAGGGGTTTTCCCGTTCGTCTCGATATGTTTCGAGGTTTCATTAAAAATGTCTATAGAAATATCGAGTGGAGCCGGGTCCAATTAGTGGAAAACTATTTTTTGTTCCTTTTTATTTATTTTCCATTCTCAATTTTTCTTCATCGCCCGCCGCTTTCTCCCAGCAGCGTGGCCGATTTTAGTAATTTAGTTTAGGTTCTTTCACGTTCATTTAAGTTCTTTTCAAGCTCATTTTATTTCATTCGATTTTGTTTTGTAGCATTTTGTTTAATTTTATTTCATGTTTTTTCGTTTGTTTTCATTTTATTTTAATTGTATTCCATTATGTTTCATTTTATTTTATTCCATTTTATGTGGTTTCGTTTTATCACCCTTTGTTTTAATTTTTGTTCCGTTTTCCTCCCTTTTAGATTTATTTTTTTTTTTTTTTTTTTTTTTTTTACTGCTCTACTGCGAGCTTCAGCCGGTTAGCGTGTGCTTTTAATGTTTTTCTTCCTTTTTGTATTTCAAACGTAACCGGAGTGGGCTGTCCTATTATTTGATAAGGACCTGTCCACTTTGGTGTTAATTTTGCCGACCTTCCGCGTCGGATTGTTTCGTCGTTTAGGAGTACGCGGTCTCCGATGCGGAGCTCTGTCGGCTTCGTTCCCTTGTCATAAGAGAGTTTCGTTTTTTCTTTTCCGCTCTGTAGTCGTTCCCTTGCAATGGTCCACGCAGCTCGCAATCTTTCGCGCAGTTCGCTCGCGTAGTCATCGTATGTGTAGGTGCTATGTGGCTCTTGTTTCACTGCGGTCGGTAGCTCGGCCTCACGGCCGAACACCAGCTCGTGCGGTGATAAGCCGGTCGCGGTGTGAGGGGTGGTGTTGTACGTAAACATCGCGTACGGGAGCCACTCATCCCAGTCACTCTGGTCTTCATTGATGAAATGACGAAGATATTCTGCGAGTGTGCGATGCGACCGCTCCAATGCCCCATTGCTTTCGGGATGGTATGCGGTCGTTTGTATTTTCTTTATGTGCAACAGCCTGCACACTTCTTTGAAAATGGTACTGAGGAAATTTTTGCCCTGGTCGGAAAGAACGGTTTCTGGGGTTCCGTATCGGCATATTATTTCCTCGGTAAAAACTTTAGCGATGGTATTAGCTTCCTGATTTGGTATAGCCATAGCTGCGCTATACTTGGTAAGTGCGTCCTGGAACGTCAGGACGTATTTATTTCCCCGAGATGTTTCGGGTAAGGGACCGACTATGTCAACCGCGGTTTTTTCGAAGGATCTTTCAGGAGTGTCCGTAATTATCATCGGTGCTCGCTCCTTCCTTCGGAGCTTATTTTTTTGACATTTTAAACAGCGGGAGATATAGTCCCCCACCTCCTCTCGGATTCCGGGCCATTCGTATTTGATGCGAATCCGGGATAGAGTCCTTTTTAGTCCTTGATGTCCACCTAAAGGAGCATCGTGATATTCTTTAATAATAATTTTCCGTTCTTCGGGGCTGGGACAGGTTACGCTATTGTGGACGCTGCGCTTGTCTTTAATACAGCTGTCCTCGTCGCTACTGTGTTCCGTCTCCGTATCACTGTCCTCCCCGCTCTCCGCTTCCTCAGTCACGGGTAGCCGTCCGCTGACCGCTGCCCGGCGGCTCGAGCCGCTGGATCTCGCGCTCGCTACACCGCTGGTTTCGCTGTCGCACGGCGCGAGGCTTGCTTTCTCGCTCTTCTCGCCCGTTCCTTTCGCACGGCTGTCCGCGCTGTCCCCACTCGCGCCGCTCTCGGTTGCTATGGGGTACGGCGGATCGGTTGAGCGTGGGGCCATGCCGGGAGAGTTGTTTCTCTCTCTCTCTCGCGCAGTGTGCCCCTTCCTCTCCTTCTCTTGGCTTCTTGTCACCGCGCATATTCTGCTCAATGCGTCGGCGTTCGTGTTTTTCTTCCCCGCTTTATACTCTATATCGAACTCATGCTCGGTTAATTTAATTTTCCAACGCATGAGTCGAGAGCCGGGATCCTTCACACCGAATAGCCAAGTTAAGGGTTGGTGGTCTGTTACCACCTCGAAACGTGTACCGTAAACGTAAGGCCGGAACTGAGTTATTGCCCACACGATCGCGAGCACTGCCACCAACGTTGTGTAAGTGAGCTCGGCCTTCGACAGAGTACGGCTCGCGTAACATCTCGGAAGGTCGTCCCCGACCTTCCCTTGAGATAATATCGCTCCGATGGCCTTATCTGACGCATCGGTCGTTACTACTGTGTGTGCTCGGTCGCTGTTGTTTATTACGCTAACTGCACAGCTGTTCCCTCTCGGTGGCGTTACACAGGCACCGACGGGAATTTCTTTTTCGATCGTCGTTGGAGGCAATAGACAGTCTCGCTTGATGACGCGGCACTGAGCCCCGGTGTCGGCTTCCAGGGTGATTATTCCGCTGGCCGAACTCGGAGACTCGATGTCGAAGTCGCTGCCCGACAACTCTGACGGGATTGAGACTTGCGTGATTTGCGTTTCCTCCTTTTCCGAGGCGTCTGACGTCGGCTCTTGGTCGCTTATCGATACTAGATCGATAGATAGCGAGCCCAACGTTAGCTTTGTCGACGCGTCGTCTTGCCCCGTCTTCTGTTGGTTGTTATGGTAATTCTTCTTGTTGTTATTTTGCGACTGTTGACCGTTTCCGTTGTTTCTTTGGTTACCTTGCGCGTTGTTCTGTTGACCGTTTTGACGATTGTTCTGTTGACCTCCGTTTTTCTCGTCTGCAATTCGCTTTCGACAATCTCTCCTCAGATGCCCTTTTTTCTGGCAGTAATGACACACTATGTCCACCTGGTGGAGCGTTTTGTCCTGATCCGCGACCCGTAGGCTGTTTCGTCCGGATTGCTTCGGACAATCTCTCGCGTAGTGGTCTCCATTTCCGCAATGATAACAGGTTTTGTTGCCATTGCCGTTGTTATTGTTACCGTTATTGTAGCTTCGGCGTTGGTTGCCGTTGTTGCTGTTGTTGTTGTTGTTGTTGTTATTGTTGTTGTAACTACGGCGTTGGTTGGAGCCCTGCACTCCTCCGTTTCCTTTTGGTAACATCATCTCGCTGATTTCGATGGCTCCGACTACGGCTTCGTGTAGCGTCGTAAAGTTTCGAGCACGCACGATCGTTTGCACTTGGCCATGTAGTCCGTTCTCGAAATTGGCCTGTGCACTTCGCCGGGTGATGGTTTCGATCGTCCGCGCCTCACCAGGGGTTGATATTCCTTCACACAACTTTCCTATGAGGTCGACCGTCACCTGTTCTACCCTCGATGCGTACGTCGCGACACTTTCGCCCTGATTCTGCCGCAGGGAGTTGAATTCCAATTGCAGAGCTGCCAGTGACTTACGCTTTCCGTATAGCATCTTCAGCTCTGTCCTAAGTTCTTCTAGGGTTTTGATATTTTTATGTTTTAGGTCCTGCGACGGCCTGCCGGTAATATGCCCCGATACGACGAATTCTATGAAAACTTCGTGGTCTTCGTACGGGACTCGATCGTGAGCGGTTTGGCAAGCGCGTAGAAATTGGTCTAATTCGTCAGGACCTTCTCCGGAAAATTTCGGGACCTGTTTCATTGCCATCCCGAGTTCCACGGTCCGTCGTTCGCCCGGGAATCCGGTTTGTCGGCGGTTCCACGGTCTCGACGTCCTTCCTTCCGATATTCTTTCTTCCAATCGTTCTAATCGGTACCTTAATTCGGCGTTTTGCTCTTCAAGGATCCTAATTAATTCGTAGGGTTCGGCGTCGGCGCCCTGAAGCATCTCAGCCAGGTCGCGTCGAGCTGATCTCGACGTGTCGCGGGGGCGTCGATGCGTGTCGACGTTTACAGCGTCGCGAGACATTCGACCCGAATCTCTACCGTCATCGTCGTTGACTCTTCGCGTTTTCGGTATTGCCCCGAGATTGGGCGCGACTGGCCGTACGGTGGTGTTCGCTGGCGGAAGACCCGAGACCTCATCACGGAGGCGCGATATCTCTTCGTCGATCATTTCGTCCGTGATACGACGTCGCGCCCGACGGTGCGTCTCTCGGTCAGGGTCACTCGTCTCCAGGAAATCCGTACCGCGCCTCTCATTTACCCCCATCTGCCGGAAACTTTCCGACATCGCGGTTTGGCGAGCGTGGGGCAAGCGCCCCGTCGGCGACAGGGTGTTTAGCGCTTCATTTGTGCGAAATGTGATGTCGCCAATTGCAGCATCTAGCCCGGCCGCTGCCCCTACCGCTTGCCCGGGCAAGGTCGAGTCAAAGGAATGCGCGAGTCGCGGGTCATTTCGCCTGTCGTTCTCCATATTTTATTTATTTAAATTTTTCTTTTAATAAATTCAAATTTCTATTTTACGTTTACCTAATCCTCTACCTCTCGCCTGATTCGATTATTCCGCGTTTTATTTGTTGAGAATTAATTCTGGCTGAATTTAATTTAATTATCTTCGAAGCGTTTGTCATGTGCCACGCTGCGTGGGCTTTTCTCTCTCGCGTATTATTACAATAATTGCCGCGTAAACAGATTATCTTTTCTGTCACTGTTAATACCAATCCGAAATATTGTATTACAAATCTTTCTTTTACTAAATCTTCGCGGACATCGGAATAAATTGTAATTTGGCTTTGATAGGTTTATATGATAAGATTAGGTACTGCCACTTACAGGTGGATGATCCCTGATGATCCATGAAACGGTCGGCCTTGATCCATTCCGCTGCGTTTCCTCGATGATCTCTGTTGATCCTTGAAACGGTCGGCTGTGGTTCCTTCCGCTGCGTTTCCTTGAGCCCCTTGGTGTTCGGTTCGTCCTTGTCCTTGACCCTCCGACGTATGCTTCTCAGGCGGCTCGCTATCTCGCTACGGCAGATACCACTGCGCGGTAGGAGAACCAGGCTGTACCGCGACGACTGCGTGTCGCGTAGAGCGCTGGACTTTCGCACACGACTCTGCACCGATTGCACTATTGCGTCACAATGGTGTGGCCGCTGCACCCAGGTAAATTCTCGCGATGTGCACTTCCGGAATTTAACCCCGAGTATCGTGCAGGCACAGCTGATTCACTATCACTGCACTGCACAACCAGGTAAAATGCCTCGACAGCTTCGGTGTCGGGATTTTGACACTGGTACACCACGCGCACCGCAAACACTGTTCTGATTCGGTGCCGTGTAACCGGATAAAAATTTAACGTTCACTTTTCGGAAAATTTCTTATCGCGGTTCTAATTTATCGCGGACTATGTCGATAGTTTATATCACGTTTCCGCCTTCCAGGCGAATTCCACGACGACTGCGTGTCGGGAACTTCGACGCTGGGGATACGTCGCGAGCGTAGACCAACTCGTCGAGCTCGGGTCCGCGTGGCTGTGTGAAGCCTTCCTGTATTGAATGCGTATGGAAGGGTTCAAAAACGCACTGACTTTAGAGTTATTATGGCAGATCCCACCGCTGCCACCAATGTTGTGTCCCCCGGATGACCCGTGTCTCCTCGAATCTTCAGATTACGGGTCAGGAGGGATAAGTCGGGATCTCTTGCCACAAATAAGTATTAACTCATAAAATACAGACACGCTTTGGATTTATTATGGTTTTTGGGTTTTTACACAGCAGATGTTATTCTCGATGACTCGGACTAACACTTTATTATCGCGGTGCGACGTATCACGTTTACCGCGCCGCGGGTTTCTATTAGATATTTCTATTCGCGCTTGTTACAAAGTATCGACGAGGAAATTCTATCGCGGCACGGGAGTCTGATGATCAGAGGACCGTTCGACTTGATCTTTCGCTCAAGACTGACTTTTCGATGGCGAGCTTTCGGTTCTTCGAGGCTCGTCGTCGAAAAGCTGATTTTGCAGTTTTGTGGTCTGACCGTTGCCAGCCAATCGCATGATTCTTTGTCAGCACGGTCAGAGCACGATATTTCGAAAAGAATTCAATTGTTGTAACGGAAATCCGTATCTCCGTTACTTCGCGTAAGCTGTTTCGTTTTATTTTATTATTTATAATTTCAATATTTAGCTGTCTGCAAAGGAAATATCGTATCTCCTTTCATATCGCCTGATTCGGAATCAGCGATGTTCGATCGTGAGAAACAATTATATCGTGAGAAGCATATAATTGTTTCGTGAATTTATTTTTTATAAATTTATAATGACAAAATGTACTTGAAAATTGCGGGGCACAACAAAGGGCACAAAGCCGACAAGTGCACTACAGATGCCCACTGTGTACTGTGCAGTGGGACAGAAGGAGAAGAAGGCTGCAAACACGTCGCGGGGAGCAGTAAACGCGCCACGTACAAAAAGGCTCACCAGGCGCTTATGCAAAAACGATCATGAAAATACTGCAGATCAACCTAAACCATTGCGAAATTGCACAGGACCTACTCATGCAGACAGTGCGGGAGGAAAACGTAGATGTAGTTATCATCGCGGAACCATACCGAAACCTTGACCATCCATCGTGGGAGGCGGATGCGACGGGCAAGGCGGCCATCTGGACCTGCCACAAACAGCCTTTCCAGAAGATAATGAAACAGCGTGAGGAGGGCTTCGTCTGGGCCAAAATTGATGGAATATACTTCTACAGCTGCTACACACCACCGAGCATGACCCAGGAAGACTTCGGGGGTACCATGGATCGGCTAACCAGGGATACCAGGAATCGAACCCCACTCATAGTAGCGGGCGACTTCAATGCATGGGATGTAGACTGGGGCAGCACGAGAACGGGCCCGAGAGGACAGGCAATCCTCGAGGCAATATCGGCGCTGAACTTAGTTCTACTCAACGACGGCAATTCACCTACCTTCGTCAATGGCCAGGCGAGATCATTCATAGATCTCACTATGGTCAATGAGGGCCTCGCAAGGAGATGCAAGCACTGGCAAGTGACGGATATCTACCTTCACAGTGACCACTGCGCTATCACCTGGGAAATCACGCGGGATCATCGGAGCAGCGATCAAACAATCGGCAGGCTCACCACCAAGAGCTGGAGAGCAAACCTGTTCGATAAAGACGTATTTCACTTGAGCCTAGACAACGGAGAAATCCAGGCACATACGGCGGAAGGAATGGTGGACGAGGTACTTGGCAGAGTGACCGGGGCCTGCGACGCCACAATGCCAAGACGAGGCGGAGGCAACAACCGACCCCCAGCTTACTGGTGGAACGATGAGGTAGCTAAGCTTCGGAAAGAGAGTAATCGAGCCAGGAGATTATCCCAAAGAGCTAGGGGCAAACCCATATATACGGCCTTAAACAGACTGCATAAATGGGCGCGTGCCAAGCTCACCAAGGCTATTAAACGCAGCAAGCGACAGTCCTGGACAGAACTGCAAGATGAAGTCGAAAAAGACCCTTGGGGAAGGCCGTACAGGGTGGTCATGACGCGAATCAGAAGTCAGTCTAGGCAACAACCTAGCTGCCCCGTGCAACTCGAAAACATCGTGGGTACACTATTTCCAGAACAGCAGCTACTGGGCCATGAGGTGGACCATAATGACGGAGACCCCGCACCCTTGGTTACGCAAAAAGAATTGACTCGAGCATGCAGCAGGGTAGGCAACAAGAAGGCACCGGGAATGGACAACATCCCGAACATTGCCCTTAAAACAGCTATTCATGCAGTCCCGAACATGTTTGCGGCCATGTATAATGCATGCCTAAGAGAAGGGGTCTTTCCTGAACGATGGAAGCGGCAAAAATTAGTCCTTTTACCGAAAGGGAAGAAA
>CAXAQZ010000301.1:0-37539 GCA_963971145.1 Sussaba pulchella
ACTGTGATATCAACCCGTGTAATTCTCATCCGGGCCCGACCGGGGGGCACCCGAGCGTTCTTTCGCCTCATCCCCTCTCCTGGACCGATCGGAGTGGGGGTTGACAGTCCCACTCTCAGCGTCTCGTCTCTGTACGTCGTACGCCACGTACGGATAAATACTTCACCGGTCTCCGGGGGTTTGCGCAATGCACACCGAGGGTTTACTTCGAGATTGTTGGCCGTGTTTGGAGCGCCCCGGATGAACTTTTCCGTATCGAGGACGCGAAACGTTCGCGTTTATAAAATAATCTCACGACGCTCGTACATCGCGCTCGTGCTCTTATCCTCGTTGATGCTCATCGAGCTCGCCGTTGCTCGGATTTGTTATCACGGCTCACGTGGTCATACATGCAACACAGACATGAATTTGTGGTTTGGAGGCAAAACCGAATAAATCAATTTTTTTAAATGAGGCCTAAATCAGAATCTTGGTATTTGGACTGTAGAGAATGTTTTAAAACGCAGAGTTATCGGAAATTGATCATACAGGAAGAAATAACCGAGATTAATCTAAGCAAATAAGTCCAGACGGTCGGAAAAACCGAATTAGATCATCGTTTTGACTTTGAAACAAACAGCAACACTCATATTATATTTTTTTGCAAGTTTTCCGGTAACTTTTTGATCGGCAAAATAAAATTTTGTTATTTGTCAATATATTGAAAGGGCAATATTCGTAGAGAGCTGAGTAGGAACCGGAAAAAATTGCCAAATTCAAGAAATTATCATCCCAAAAACTTAGATAAAACGTAAAATTTATTTTTCACTTCATTCTTTTTTTTTATCTCAAAGTTCGCAACGTAAAATCGTTATTTCTCGAAAACTCTTTTCACGGATTCATCCGGTTTTCCTTCTAAACCGTAGATACACATAAATCCCTGGCAGAAAAGGGGGGGGGGGGCGGGGACTAATAGAGGAATTCTAATTTTCCTATCCTAAATTAATCGTCGCTATATGGCATCGGTTCGACATGATTTATTGAACCAATTATTATCGACTATAAAGCCTTCTCCCCGGTACACGATTCCAGACTCCGTGGGCAACCGATAATTTTATCATCCTTAAAAATCGTTTAATGTTCAAGTGGATAACGCTGTGTACCAGGAAGTCGCTAAAACCCCCGAGGCCTTTTTCCACTGCGGCGACCATAACGTTAAACGGTCATGCAAATAATAGCCGTTCACGATGAATTTACTTTATTTCGCGTGCGCGGGGTTTGATAAATTATCACGAGTGTCGACGCAGTCGTTCTTGGGTAATAAAAAAACATAAAATAAAATGACAATAACAGACCGGGGCTTGTTGAAACAATTATTTATTTTGTCATTTATATTCGATTGTTGATGAAAATTTTTTCCAAGCATATCGAAACATCACAAACTTATTGTGGGCTTTTTTAAGAGTATTAACATTTCCGTAGTTGCTGTCTGGAGCGCGTAGATAGCATTTATTATTAAACTCTGTTTAGTTGAGTCCCTCGTGACCCAATTCGCCCCGGTCACGTACGTTAAGTGCATGCCGTCGATATGATTTACGCGGTCGATCATCGTCGACGTGAAATTTAGATCTGATCTTTGCGGACAATTTTTCCTCGCCGCAAAAATGTTTGTTTACTCACCGAGGGATGAAGAAAATAAAAAATATCGTGCGAAACCGATGTCAAACGCTTTTCCACGATGTATAGGTACGTCGGTCGGTTGTTTAATCACGTTCGTGTATGTACTTACTCGCTTTGAGAATGGTGCACATATCGGTATGCACGTGAATACCGGTATTTCTCTGTACTCATAGTTCTGAATACATGTGTTGTACTACGTTGCAATTATATATCTATATATTTACATTATTCAAGAGTGTCTGGGTTGGTTTGTTGATTTTTCGAATAGATGGATATCTACTATTTTGGGGAGAAAAAAGGGTGTTGCGTAAATTTTTTGAAATACGATACTTATTGAGTTCAACGATTATCCCTTCGTCACAGGCGAAGGACTTGAATGTGAAACTAGCGTTTTTATAATTATAATTATAATTAATTTTTTTTTTTTTTAATAAATTTATTCGTTAATTATTTTATTAATTAATAATGATAATAATAATAATAATAATAACAATAAAAATAATATCAATAATAATAACAACATGACGAGATTCATTAATAATTAATTGTATCTTTGGCATTGATATTCATTAATCCAGACACTTTGCCGATTAATAATTTCCATTCCACGTGCTACAATTATCGCGTCAATAATACATAACTCTCTATATCTATACAGACTTATATATTGCATATACTCTGTATTAAATACAGAGAATTATGAATTTACACTTATATATTTATATCAAATCATATTATTTACATATAATAACATATCAATATACATTTACCTTCGAAAAACATATACACATATCTATCATCTCAAAACATGAGCTCATCGAAAGAAACACGTCCACGGCTAGTCGTCGATCGGCAGACCCAACTCCTCCACATTGGTTCCATCAGGTGCGCGCGAAAGAAGTCCGAAGATCCCGCGCGAACGGTGGAGAAAGGATCGATCGCGCTGCCGTACGGCGAAGGAGTGAAAGCGAGGAACACGTAAAAAGAATGGAAAAATAAAAAAGCGAAGACAGGCGGACGAAGCGATAGGTCGAAGGTGCGGTGAAGGCGCGGGGACGGGTGAAGAGTATGGATGCGGGATCGGCAAAGAGACTCTTCGAGAGCGTCTGCCGGGTCGAGATTACGCAAGTAAGTACGCGACTCGATAGGTGTTTGCACGCTGGAGCCGCACGGATGCACCGACCGATGCAGGTCGTCGAAGCTCACGAGAGGAGGCCGGGGGGGGGGGGGGGGGGTGGGCAAACCGACGATATATTGTAAAACGACATCGCTTGTGCAGCATCGTCTCGGTAGTACGACCCGGGAATCATCCGCCCGCGCTTGGCTCACGTGGTTTTATCGGTTTGACATTTTATCCGTAAATACTAATAGGACGATCCACGATTTTGTCCCAGTCTCCGACTCGTACCATTGGATCCAACGATTTTGCCGTAAGATCGTCGTCTTCCATAGCATCGGCTTCGACGCTTCGAACCAACTTACTTTACTATCCCTTTCACGCGCATCACCCTCGCCTCCCACCCTTGAGTTTCCACTCTCGTGATTTATCGCTCTTCGGTGGCTCCTCGACGCGCTCCGGGAATCTTTCTCCTTCGCCCGCGACGGTGCTGCCGCGTTTGTACTAAACGACGGCCCGCGCGCGGTCGTGCCCGCGCGGACAAATGGTCTTGCACCGGGGTAACTCCTTCCTGTATTACGTTCTGCACTCCGACTCGAGATAGTCACGATTATTTTAATATCGAAACAACGGGTTGAGAAATTCTGTAATTTATTTTTAATTTTTTAATTTTATTCTATTGGGTTTGGCTTGGGAGGGAGGTGATTGTGATCGTTGCGAGATTGAGGAGTTCTAGGGAAAAATTTTATATTTTTGTGGATCGTGGATTTAATCCGGTCGGTTTGAAGCTGTTTTTCGCATCGCGGTGTCGAAACGATCCAAGGTTGATTAAAAATGGAAAATGTTATCCTGAAAATATGGGAAAATTCATAGATGTAGCTCAGGGTTTTTAATTTACGAAGATAATTTGAAACATGAAGCTTCCGTAATTATTTATTCATCATCAAAATAATAATAAACATCATTTGTTTATTTTCTGGATTTGTAAAATTTTTGCCTGGGTCAAATCGACAAATCGGATTATGTTATGACGATAGGGTTAAATAGACGCAACTACGTTTGTAAGTATCGTCATAAATTCATGAATGGGCACCCAATTAAGATAATAACGAATATTGAGAGATTTTTACACATTCCGTAGAAGCACAAAAATAAATATGTCTATAATATCGTGTCATACTGGTCCAAACATCTCCCCACCGTATTTTTTATATCCTCTTCAAATAGCCGTACCATGTGTACGTACATTTTGAAAAATGGGCGGACAGCTGTTTCGACCTTCTTACAACGCAACCAATCTCGCCTCCCCCGCTACCTCCCGCCTAGTAAAGCCCGAGATGTCTTCGCAGCCACCAACGCCGTATCTCAAATTTCCACTCGTTTGTCCACACGTGACGTCGTCGATAAATAAATTATAACATTCAACGTCTCCGGTCCTCCGTCAAACACGCACTACGCGACCAAGGAACAAGGAAGCGAAGGAAACCCGTCGAACCCACCGAAATGTATTAAAAGCAAAAAAAAAAAAAAAAGAAAAAGAAATACAGAGAAAGAGGGGAAAAAAAATCGTGAAGCCAAAAAGAAGGACGAAATACGAATATTCCTTCACACTTGCGACGATGCATCGTCGGCTCGTTGCGCGACTACCCCACAATTTCTCGAGACGTTGAAAAGGACAATGCTCGAAGGGTTCCTCTCTCCTTCGTTCCTTTCTTTCCGTAGCGCTGCGCCATTGCCGGTTTGCGCCGGTTCCGAAGTTATCCGGCCAAAGGGCGCGCGGGCCCGGGCTTCGAGGATTCTTCATGGGTTCGCCGCAGGTTCGTGAAAGTTTGTGTGGGAAAATTTTTTTTCCCTTCCAACTCGCGCACAACTCGAACGACGTCTCGCGACAATGAGAAAACGACGAATACACATTTGTCGGGTGAAAACGTGTAGCCCTGCAGTGTGTGTCCTACACACTGACAGATTCGAGTGCGCGAATAGATGGAGATTCCATGGAGGAGGAGGAGGAGGGGGGAGGGAGGGAGGGAGGGGAGGTGGGTATACGCAATATGGAGGAATGTATACCGGTTCTGTAGCCTACGTAATGTATATAGGACGAGCCCTTAACCCAGGGCACGTTTCATCCCCGTGGCCCTTGGGTCCTTACGTCCCCAGTTCCATTGCCAAGAACTTTCCCCCTGTCTCCCCCCCCCCCCTCCCCACGTTTTTTTGTCCCCGAGGGATATTCCTCGGGTCGTCGTTTTGGCTGGTGGACTTGTTCCGTTCGAATCGTCGTGACGCCTCGCCGACACACGACCAGGTATTCATAAAGGGTCCAGGGGGAGGGGAAGGGTCAGTCCGTTGCAGGGAAAGTGCGGGACAATGATGGACGAGAGACATATGCCTCTCATCGGTCATCCCTCGAAGTCTACAGGTTACGTCAATGTTGGCCGAAGACGCCTACTTTTTTCTGTTACTTTTTTTTGCACTTGAAAGTCACGCAGGTTGTGTTTATATCTTTGTGGTTTGGCTCGGTGGTGAGATAGGCGACGAGGAGTGAAAGCTTCGGGGATTCAGGGGCAGGGGGAATCCCTCGTTGAAAAGATAAACTATAATTTTAATTCTTTGAAATAAATCGGCTTAATTTATTTTTTAAACGATTTATTAATTTGAAGTTCCGATAACTAAAATTAAGAAATTAGTAAAATTCTAGTTATAATT
This sequence comes from Sussaba pulchella, assembly GCA_963971145.1. NCBI lineage: Eukaryota > Metazoa > Arthropoda > Insecta > Hymenoptera > Ichneumonidae > Sussaba > Sussaba pulchella. The sequence continues at coordinate 5,480 of CAXAQZ010000301.1, forward strand.
ATGATAACACTATCAATGATAATGATAATGATAATGATGATGATAATAATAATAATAATAATAATGATAATAATAATAATAATAATAATAATAATAATAATAACAATAATAATAATAATAATAATAATAATAATAATAATAATAATAATAATAATAATAATAATAATAATAATAATAATAATAATAATAATAATAATAATAATAATAATAATAATAATAATAATAATAATAATAATAATAATAATAATAATAATAATAATAATAATAATAATAATAATAACAATAATAGTAATAATAATAATAATAATAATAATCATAATAATAATGATAAACATTATTATTATTATTATTATCATAATAATAATAATAATAATAATAATAATAATAATAATAATAATAATAATAAAAATAATAATAAACATTATTATTATTATTATGATAATAATAATAATAATAGTTATAATATTGTTATTATTAATATGATAATAATAATAATAATCATAATCATAATGCTGTGTTTGTTGAATGTTGACGTAAAGCTGGAAAAAAATTGAAAATTGGTTTGTTGACTCCAACATTTTGTAGAAATTTTTTTTCTTGCAACTGGCGTCGTTAAGGCTTCTTTTTCTTTTAAGTTCGGATGAATAATTGTGGCAGAGAGTTTCGGTGGTATTTTTGGTTTTAAGGATAACGAGCGAGGAGCCTGAAATAATTATCGCTTTCTCCATCGAATCGTGTATCATTATATCACAGCTCGAAATATGGTCTCGAAGATGGTGCGTACGATGCGTTTCTTTTTTCCGTTTGGTCGATGAACCGTCGACGCGCGGGTATTGTAATCCGATCGATTACGCGAGATAATAAGGATGATGGTGAAGATAATAACGAGGCTCGCCAGCGGTTTTTTTTCTTCATATGATTATAGACACACACGTTTATATCTATGGATATTTATATATGGTACGTATACGTGTAACGATGAGGATAAATATAATGATAGTGATCCGGGACAAGGATGTCTTCATATCGGGCCTAATGAGGTCGTAAAGAATGGCCAGGTCTTGGTTCGAACCACGCATCAGCACCCCGGAACCTTCGTGACCTATCTTCGTTATCGATCGAAAAAGCATTTCACAAAAAAATCCGTTTTTCCGAATCAAATGAAAATTCTCTTGGAAGAAAAAAATAGACGATCAAATCAATTTAATCAAAGTGCTGTACATTGACACAAGAATCATAGCGAATCACTGTTCTCCAAAATTGAATTGAAAAAAAAAAACGATAATCATTCTCCCAATGAATATAAATAATCGTCAGGTGTCATCAATTAATTTTATTAACAATAAAAAATAAATTCCAAAGGCTCGATATAATAGAGTTGATCTGGTTCTATTGAAAAAAATGGAAGAACATATAACGCAACGATAAAACAGGTCGTTAAAACACAACCTACCCCTCGCAGTAGTACGTTATACACCCATACATCCCTTATTTATCTTCATTAACGGCTTCCGTACGAAATCGACGTAACACGCACTACCCAAGCACGGACAATCTCCAAAAAACACATTTCTTTTCCTCCCTCTTCCACCGGATCCCTCGAAAATGTCCCGAGGATGATTTTTCCTCCGGGGATGACGACGAGGAAAAAAAAAGGAAAAAAAAAATGAATCCATCAGAATTTCGTGTCGGTTAGTCACGCTCGGTGCCAATGCGTATTTCCAGACGTTCGATCGTTCCTCATCTTTCTCATTTCACGTCATCCCCTCTCTCTCTCTCTCTCTTCGTCTTTATTTTTTTATTTTTTGTTCTCACTCGATTCCCGAGAATCGGCGCACGCATACACACACGCGCTCATCGGCCAAAGGGCACACGTTTCTTCGTTTCTTCTTACGCGGGACCCTCGTCGACGGCGCGTCTTGGGCCTATCTGTCGTGCAGTCGTTCGAAGATCAGCGCAGCAGCCCCCGAGAACCCGGCGAGGGGTTCGTAGGTGAAAAGAATAACCTGTAACGGTCGTAGGAGGAGTCGTGGGAAAGCGGTCGATGTGGATTTCGTGAGGGTTCGCTTTTTTTTTTTCTTCTATTTATTTTCATTCGAGACAGGGGTTCCGGGGGCTCATTGTCCGCCACACGACCAGATAGATCTGTACGAACGTCTGGATGGAACGAGCATGTGAGGGTGTTGGTATGTGCGTGTGTGTGTGTGTGTGTGTGTGTGTGATTTCTGGGTCTGTGGAGCGCGTTACAATGTTTTGTGTATCTTTGCCCGGTATAAGAGATCCGTGAGGTCGGCGTTTTGCCGCGCTAGACGAGGGATAACCGGCATGCATCGCGCTGAGGTGCTTCTCTATGCTCGTTTGAGCTGCAACATTCCGCTATGCACCCTCTCGATGGGTTTGTACGGAAGGGAAACTGTTTCCTTGAGATGGAGCGAGACGGAAATGTTTTTTGTATTGTCCGCTAGAGAGGCTATTCATTCGGTGTGGGGGGGGGGGGGGGGGGGGGGTGCGTTGAATCGAGGGAGGAATGCCGATCCTACGATTATGTCCGGATTTATAATCGAGTGGAAGACCCGTTTTTCATCCAGCGGTTGGGTCCGTAGCTGAGAAACAGTTTCTATCAATCTTCTTCGATGTAATCTTGTATTTTTTATTTCTTTTTCATGGTCGTCATCTTTGAGTGGCAGGATTTTTGTGGATATTGGGTTTTTTTTTTCATTTATTGTTTGATTTGGGTAGTTTTTAATCAGGCATGTTTCATTTGTATTGGTTTTTTTTTTTGAAATTGGATTTATGAATATTTTGTTGGAGGGAGGTTGATGTGGTCGCGACTTATAGGATGGAATATCATGTTATTATATGATTAAATGTGATATATTTATTTGCAATTGTTATACTTAAGGATAATGTTCTTACTGACTTATATAGAAATAGAGAGTTTTAATAATTGTAATTTATTATATTTATTTCAATTGTATTTCATTCTTATCGAATGAGAATATTCAAAAATATTCTTTAATGGAATAATATAATTAGATTTTATATATATCAATTAGATAGTAAGAAATGCAAAAAATAAAATCGGAAGCCTTGTAACCCTGCGGAGAATCAATAAAAAAATATAAATTGAATTAGCAATAAAATAATAATATAATTAGCTTTAATATATTTGTTGCACTTATCGCACTCAATAAAGGAAAAATACAGAATTTCAATAAATATAATATACACCCGAATTCCATATTATATTAATTGAAGACGAATATTCCAAAATATAATGCAATCAGATACCTAATAAAAACCGGATTCAATTTAAATAAATGAACAAAATTTCTAAAAAAAAAAAAAAGATTCCTGATATCCCCATAATCATTTAGTTTTCGCCAAATCGTCGTTCCAATTGTTCCGTAAACACAACTTCCACGCTCTCCGGCTGTTCCAGATCGATTAGTAACGCTCGAAAATGGTCCATTCACGGCCATTTAGATTCCGACCGTGGCGTGAGAAAATTCGTAACGATTACGACATCACAATCGAGGGTTGGACGGGGGTCGAAACGACCCGGAGCAATATTCGTCGAGGTTCGTGCAAATAACGAATAACGTTGTATCGGGGTTTTATGGCCAACGGACTTGAGGCATTGTGCGTGGAAGATACGTCGACTGCCATAATGCGAGCCACGCGACTCCGTCGTACGGCAGCATCCGAACGAATGATGCGGTATCGGTGATGAGCAGAAATTCGGTTAGGTTGGGTGCAATTCGGACGCATGGCCGCAAACATCGTAAGAGGGCGAAACCGTATTATACCTCCGTGACCCCCTTAAAACCATTGTTTTTTCGAACCACCCCCGCCCCCCCTGAGGTTCGTCGTTTTAAAAGGGGCGGGAAGGCGACCATTCAACGAAACCAACCCATCGAGCCCTTCTTCGCGCACCCCATTCATCCCTTTTCGATCTCGAAAACATTTCAAATGCTAATTCATTCGAACGACGGCCGTTGCTCGAACGTGAAAAGCTCCAACCTGTAGGCTGGCCAAGGTCGAACCACGGTTTTTATGGGTTGAGGATGAAACGTAGACCGGGATGCTCATTATCGTGCTGTTCACGGAGAAAAACCGCCCTCGTTCGGATGAAGAAACATTTTTCAAAATTGATTGTTTCAAATGGGGGGGGGCTTTTTTCGTTTGTGGCAGTCGAGGGATGGAAATGTTTGTCGTTGAGTTTGAATTATCGGGCCAACCTCCAGGTGGATAATTTATTGCGATAACGAGGACATGGCTCGTTATGTTATAATTGCGGAAGATTGATTTTTAATTTTTGAAATAAGTTTTTATTATAGTTTTATTTAAAAATGCGAGTAACGTCTTGTTGAAAAAAATGTGTTCTTTATTTTTTCACTTCATTCCTTTTTATTCTAATTTTTTTGATTAGCAAAATTTGAAATTAGGATTAATGTTGGCTCGTGAAAAAAGTTATTGGCTAATAAATGGCATGTGCGATTTTTTGTTGCCTTCTAGAACTTCTGGAAATCGATTGAAGTAATTAATTTGAAAAATCAAAGCACATAGGTTTGTAGGGCAAGAAAAGGACTTGCGAATGCATGTATAGATACTTTACTTAATAAATAAAAAAAACTGCGGGAAGAAAATAAAGTACAAAAAAGGCGAGAATTAATTACGCAACCTAATAATATGTTCTTTCCTATTTACCGATTCTTAGAAATCAAATATCATTATCATACATAACTCGGTTACGAAGCTATCCTGTAACATCTACCGCAAGTCCTGGACCCACGTTTTCGCGATAAAATGCCGCCGAGTTGCCGGTAGCCAACGTTCGCGATGGCTCCGACTACAAAGGGGTTAAATTCCTTCTTTTCTCCTTTTTCATTTTGTTCACCGGACTTCCTTCGTGAGGTTGTGGCGCTGCCTTCATCTTGGTCCCTCATCTGGCCCCGCCACTTTGCCAAGGAGAATTCGAGGGTCAGTACCGAAAGGAAGGAACAAACCTCGCCCTCGATCCCAACCGTTCACTAATGATGCTTTTCGAGGCTCCGGTTTGCTCGGAGTTATGCCGACCGATATCGCTCCGACCGTCGTTACGTCGGTCCGGCAATGCCTTGACCCTGCGGTTGGACGGCTCGAGTTCGATTTCGGTGAATTAAGAACTAGTCGAAGGATATGCGGTCCAAATATTCAACCGGATAATTCTCATTTAATTTGCTTGTGGTGACGTATTTTTAATTATTTAGTTCATTAATTTTTTTTACAAATAAATTACAGAAGTTCTTTTCCTTTGATATCAAAAAGGACAATTTTTTGATGAAATGGGCCGAGTTCGAGTCCGATTTCATTGAATTAAGAACTAGTCGAAGGATATGCGGACCAAATATTCAACCGGATAATTCCCATTTAGTTTGCTTGTGGTGACGTATTTTTAATTATTTAATTAATTAATTTTTCTTTCAATAAATTACAGAGGTTTGGTTTTTTTTTTAAATCAAAAAGGGCGATTGATTTCTTGATGAGATGGGGCGAGTTCTTGATTCGCGTAAGGATCGGTCAACTTCAAGGAATGAAAGCGGTTTTGTAAAGTCGGTGCGGGACGGTTTAAGGGGCGGAGATGTGATGGACGATGAGGTATGGGTATGGTTCGAGGGCGGAGGAGAGAGGAATAGGAGAGCGGGGTGCATTGAAAAGGACGATAATAGAAGTGCATTGTTGGAGAAAAAACGACACCCGTTTTTGAACGAGATGGAGCGACGAGATATCGTCTTTGGAGCAAAGTCCGGTCGGCGCTTTGGATAAAGGACGAAAAGTCGGTTGCGCAGAGTCTCGGACAGTCGTCTTTTTTTCGTGAAAAATTGTGCCGCAAATTATGGTTTTGGGGTCGTCCTTTGAGAAAAGTTATGGAAATTATTGAGGACGATTTTTAGGATGGAACTGAATGAAATTTTGAACTTTATGTTGGGATTCGAAGAGAAAAATTGGTTTAACGATTGGTGTTTGAGTTATCTTTTGGTGTTTGAAGATCATTGCAGGAAATCAAACTTTTAAGTCAACCTAAATCGACATACTGAAATTATTGAAAGCATTTTTATTCGTAAGAAATAGAAATTTTCTAATTTTTGTATTAATCCTAAATCGAGGGTCTCCGTAATCTTTAAAAAATCGGAATATATCGAAGATTTGTGATAAAAACCAAGATTCATCTACAACTACAATTTGGGAAGTCAAAATTCCATTTCCGAATAATTTTTTACGGTAAAACATTTTTTCAATAGAAAAAAGAAAATCAAATCGTAATTCTACAACAAATATTTTCAGCCAGTCCACCAACGCAGTTTCTACCCGTCGTTTATTTGTAGAATGGAGATTTCAAGGAGCGCGGGAGAGGAGGGGAAATTTCGGGTCGTCCAAATATCCGTGGTTCCCTTAAACCGTGGATAATTAACAGGTCCCTTTTTGTTCGGGGTCCTTCAGACTCCCGCAACACGACAGACGATGGCGTCCCACTGCGAGGATAAATGCCGCTGCTTCACGTCCGATTCCTTTTCTTCTCTTCGTTCCTACACTTCCCCCTCGTGACTCTGCCGTTCCACGTGTTTGCTCAAAGACGAAAAAGAAAAAAAAAAGGAAGGAAAAAAAGAAAGGGAAACACGAAAAAAAAAAAATGACGCATGGTCATCCCCCAAACCGACGTTATAAATACTATTTTGCCTTTTTCGGGGTAAGATTTAATAATGCGGTTGCCCAAAATATATTTCATGGTTTTTAAATTTATTTCACGGTTAAATTTTACTATAATTATCTTCCTCTCTCACTGAATCATCGCAACTCCACCTCGTAATCTTTATTTTTCCTAACTGACCTAACGTTTTACGATCCACGAAAAAGATATTCGCGTCGATGGATACATTTTTGTGTTTGAAGAGTTTAAAAAAAAAAAAAAAAAAAATCGATTTATGGTGTTTTGTTGGAAGATTCTTCGAACGTAAATTTATGGAAGAACCGATCGGTAGCGCGTTTGCTCGCTTCGGTGTATTATTCGCGAGTTGGAAACTTCGTCGAGTCGGCGAAAAGCCGCGCTAGAGTTTGGAGAAACGGAGGCTGCGCTGAAGACTCGGTTTTGGCGAAGATCGACGGATGAGTCTTGAGTTTACTCACGTTTCATTATCGATTATAATATGCACCGGAACTAAAAGCCTACGAATTGCCCCCTCGCCCTAATCCCCCCTTTGCGAACGATGCATGTACGACTAATTAATTATCCCAAAGTTTCGCAAATGCCTTCGGGTCCTACAAGCAGCATCTTCCAAACGAATTTGAATCTTTTTGGTCCATCCAATTTTTTTTTCTTTCATTCTTCGGACGCGAATTAAATTTGCTTTATCCTGACAGAATCTTATTTGCGAAAAGTATCAAATACACCGAAAGAATTGAGAAAAACCTTTCTAAAAAATCGAGAAAACCGCAAGATTATCCACGAAGAAATTAAAACTATCGAACTTTGATTCTTTACTAAAAAAAATAAATAAATAAACTTAATTATAAATTTAAAATAAAAAATTGACAACGAATAAACGGCTAAATTTCTTCTACAAGAAAAATGACTATGAATCATTCAATAAGTACGAAAAAAAAGTAAGCTTCCACTTAAAAATGTATCTAAAAATGATACCGGCAACCGATAAAGGTTTTCTTCTTTTTATTTTTTCAATTTTTTTAATGTCTTCGTTCTCGACAAATATTCAACTCTTCTCGAAGAAATGCGAGTCTTCCATGTCCTCTCTTTCAATTTCGCACTCTCAAAAGCTCATCGACTTCCACCCCGACGATGGCGTGGTCGAAATCGTGCCCGAGCGCGTCGCGATCAAACGTCGATCTTCGTCCGAGCCGCGATTTCCGATAGATCGACGAGGGTTCGGTGAGTTTGGCTCACGCGACGAGGACTCGAGCGTTGGACGCGCCTGGACGTCTGCCCCGGCGTCGACGTCGTCGATGCGGAGGCCGTTCATCGCGGCGGATGATCGCCGTCGTCGTCTTCGTCGTCGTAGTCGGTCAAACGGTTCCCACAGCCGATTATTAGAGTGGGGCCGGTATGGCTGGCGGCGCCTCATCCCCGTCGGTCAAATCGTCCTGCGTACATCGCGACGTGTGTCCAGCCGGTCCGGAGAACCGATTAAACCGTGGCATTCCAATCCAAGCTCATCTTCAACCATCCTCACTCTCTTTCGTATTCGTTAACTTCTCGAGTGCCGTCTTCTTCTCTTCGGGGTGCCAAGCCGGACGTTCAGCCTGCGTGGGTCTTTTAAGGGTGGTTGTTATTTGGGTCATTTGCGAATTTTGATCGCGCCGGGGTCGTGATCGATTAAAAAAATATTGGTGAGAATTTGGAACCTAATTTGAGGTTTCTAATTTAATTGTTAGTAGGGGCGGATTCGAAGTTTTTTGTTTGAAATACACGCAATTTTTCTATTTTTTGGTTATTATATTGGTAGGGTTATTGATTATTCTGGGAAGAATCGAGAACGATATGGAATTAATGGGAAAGAATCCTACTTTTGGCAAAATAATTAGACATGTATGGGTCATCCCTTTATGCGTTTATACCGTTTGCAGATTGCATGATTTTCGTCAGGTGGCAACGTGGAATTAGATGACCCATGTGTCTATTTTTTCGGTGCAAGTGCGATTCATATCCTTCGATTTTCATATGGTATTCGATTTCCTCAGAATTAATTGGTCGCCCCGCTGATATAATTACCAAAGAATAAAATAATTGCATGTAGTTCGACCCTTCACCGTCGCAATACCAAATAATATCACAATCTATCCGCCCAAAGTGGTTAAAAAAATTACAGAACATGCTTCATACATTCTAGATGATGTACGAAAAGTTTATTTCTAAGGAATAAAATGGCAACATGTTTAAAAAAATTCACAAAGAGATTAAAACGGAAACAAAGAACGCTGGTCGTCGATTGCTCGGAGAGTGGATTCCACCCAGCCTGTGGGTGAAGGGTTAAGCGGGAAATTTTACCTCGAATCAGCGCGTAGGAAGAGTCATACTAGAAAAGTCAAATCAAGCTTAAAAATTCAGTTGCTTTTTTGGAATCGATTGAAATCCCGGCGTAACCGGAATTCGAAAATGATCCGAATAAGAACCATCCTAACGTATATATTCCTGATGTATATTTATATATATCCAACACTATCGCCAGGCGGTCTTACAGCCACATTATCATAGACCGGTGTGGTCAGCCGTAACGGCGCTCGTACGTCATCGAGCTCCGGGCGTTCGATGAAACGAGTCTCGGATCGAAGCTGAGAGGAGCCGAGAGAAGCCCGGAGCGTGACGAGACTCGGAGAACCGGATCCCGGAAGCACTCTTGTTGTCGTAGAAAAAACGAAGAAGGAAAAAAAAACAGGTGGTTAGCTTTTCTCAGTTTCATGTCCTTGTGACGTGATAAACTCGGTTGTCGGATATTATTCGATTGAATCAATCGAGAAATTATTATCTCGAATGGTCAAGATAATATAATATTATCCTTAATCGCTGCATATTTAATTTCTTTTATTTATTTTATTTATTGTATTTATTTAATTTATTTAATTTATTTAATTTATTTAATTCATTTAATTTATTTTATTTATTTTATTTATTTTATTTATTTTATTTATTTTATTTACTTTATTTATTTTATTTATTTTATTTATTTTATTTATTTTATTTATTTTATTTATTTTATTTATTTTATTTATTTTATTTATTTTATTTATTTTATTTATTTTATTTATTTTATTTATTTTATTTATTTTATTTATTTTATTTATTTTATTTATTTTATTTATTTTATTTATTTTATTTATTTTATTTATTTTATTTATTTTATTTATTTTATTTATTTTATTTATTTTATTTATTTTATTTATTTTATTTATTTTATTTATTCTATTTATTTTATTTATTTTATTTATTTCATTTATTTATCGTTTAAGATCTTTACAAAATCCCTGAAATGGATTCGATAGAGCGTCAAGTCGACTGAATGAATTTCCACTTGGATAAACAACTCCACGTGGACAATTGATCGAATTTTAATGTCCGTTCGGTTTCCCGACGAATGATCCGAGGAACTATCCGTGAGCCTTGAACGTTTATTACGTAAAAGAGATAAGAGCGCGATGTTTTCCTCAGACTCGACCGCAGTTTTTTTTCCTCGTTTCCTTTTTCCCCCCTTTTCGTCGCAACACCGTCGATCAAATATTTGATAGAACATTGGGACATTGGAAAACTCTTGTTTACCGGATCGAGACGTATGATTATGTGTCTACGAAATGCGCGTTTCATCGGTTCGGCGATGGTATTTTTTTTACAAAAAATAGTGCGCGATTGAATTGCAACGTTGTGTGTATTTTTGTTTTTGTTCCGACGCCTAAGAGGCGGAATAGCGAAATTGCAACAGTGAAAATGCTATTCTACTTTTTTTTCACGAGGGCTGCCGAAATCGAAGAAGATTTCGATTTGTCAAGCCAAACTAATATAAATATTTTACCTAACAAATCACAAAATTGCGGAACAAAAAAAAACAAAAATAAAAAAACAGCGTGAATTCATTACACAACTTAATATTTCGACGTTGACTTTTCGTTGCGATAAGTCTTCGCGGTTACGGATTTGGTAAGACTCTCAACTCTCAACGCAGTAACGACGTAATCCGAGACTCTCGATCGTTCGTATCGAACGAGCAAAGTTTCGCAAGCGGTTCTCTTCGCCGCGGTTTCAACTCTTCCCTCGATATCATACTACCGCTCCTCCCTCCTCCGCTTCACCCCCTCTTGCTCTCTCTCTCTCTCTCTCTCTCTCTCTCTCTCTCTCCCTCTCTCTCTCTCTCTCTCCCTTTCCGTTTCTCGCGCGCGCCTCCGTAACGCCGACGAATCGATTAAAAAACCTGCTCCGCCGGAAATTTCGTCAAATTCTGTCTCGCGTCACCGGCGGGTCAGCCTCGCGGTGTCACTGAAAATAACAACTCGCCGCGAACGGATAATCGGAACGATCGTCAATCATGCGAGTCACTTTGATCGAGTTTCATGTTGCACCCATTAAATTCCGATCATTCGGTCGGAGTGAAGAAAAAACTAAAAAATAAACAAATCAATACAAAAACGAATTGATTCATAGATTCAATGTAATTTTGTTTTAAAACCGGAAATAAACTGTTCATGTATCCGTCCTCGTAAATAGATTTATGCCGGAAATCCCGTTTTGCATTTCGTGAATTTTACATGGTTTAATGTCAAAGGAAATTTTATAAAGTAATTTTTTATACACAGTTTTATAATTTTTTCTTGAGAAAATATGATTATTTTGCGGTTTTTAAGTAGCTCTGCTTGGATAGAATGCTGTTTCGCAATTAATGGAACGATTAATTGATATTTCTATTGAACAAACATTTCACGGAATAAACAAAATTATGGCATTGCTTCCAAAACTGTTTGAAAGCTCCAACCAACATAGACCAAACATACATCCAGACATACCAAACACATCGAACATAGACCAAACAACAAACATTGACCAGACATAGATCGAAATTTCCACAACTCCTCGAACATTTACATACAAATTTCCCCGATAAACTAACGAATAAAGAAAAATGAAGATAAATCAATAAATGAATAATTCTCACATCGATTCATCGTATTCGCACGAAATCCGTAGATAAACGAAGATTCCCGATTTTTTTCAAGCTCCGACGAGGCGTTAAATGCAACTGTCGAGCGCGACTTGGGGTCAAATCCGGGAATTTTGATAAATCGCGGAATTACATAATAAAACCGGTTAAACGTCGACGTAACGATCGAGGAATTGCATCGGTGTCTCAATGTTGCCCCGGGTTTTGCCCAGACCGCAGCAGCACCGCCTAATAGATGCCATTCTATCGTCAAACAAACATGCGAACTCCGTACGAGATCTCTCTCTCTCTCTCTCTCTCTCTCTCTCTCTCTCTGTCGCACAACCGGTATACACAAATAGTTTTTTTCTTTTCTTTAATTCCTTCTTTCTCCCTTTTTTTTTTTTTAAACGATCGATCGGAGGTGCTCGACGTATCGACGTTGACTAAAAAGCCAGACGCACGTTTAACCGGTGAGAGGCAACGGTGGGTCGTTCGATTTTATGATAGCAGTGCTCGGTAGGTACTGTAAGAGCGACAGCTCGAAAGAAACGCGATTTGTTCTCCTCTGTTTTTTATTTCGTCCATTAAAAATTTTCCGATTGTATAGGGAAGATATTGTGAGGATCCCGAAAATCGAAAATAGATTTTTTGGCAGGTCTTCAGGTTTTGAAGGTTGTTGGGGTTATTTTAGTTTATTCTGAACGAAATGGTTGTGTGGAGGGTGTATGTTAAAAACCACTTGAAATGGCACGCAGACCTTCGGAATTCGATTGTAACTTCCGTCGATAATTTTGTTTTTCCGTAAAAAATTATCGACAGAAGTTGCAATCGGATTCGAAAGGTCTGCATGCCATTTCAAGCGGTTTTGAAAGAGCTTTCAAATGGAACTTACGGAATCGACGTAGCTATAAAATTCGTGGAGCTATGATTTTTTTTATGGAAACTTTATGTTCTTCCAAAGTTAATCAAATGGGAAAACTAAAAAAAAAATTGGCGACCCCTAAAAATGGTCCGATCAGGTTCATCTTTGGGCAGAATTCTACAGATGCAAGACACTTTGTAGTTAATGCTTACCATTTAAAATCGGAATTTTTTTCTGTTCGTGCCGACCTAATGTACGTACGTTTGTGATTAAATTTTTGATTAACGTTTTCTCCGAAACTAATAACGCGATCAGAATGATCGATGGTGCAATCGATGCGTCCTGGTGTATCTTAGAGCTGATTAGATTGTGGCCCAATTGGGTCGAGTAGTTTTTCAGTTTGGAAACGGAATATGATTCAAAAACAGAATCTACACGGGAGGATAGAAATTCAGAAGGGGGCAACTAAGCTGCAATAATAAATACACATACAATATTACAATTATATATAATTAAAATAATTATAAACTACATATATAAGCGAGCAAAGCGTATACGATATTCGTTCAATGCAACGTCATACAGCAACAATGTTGACAAGTACAAAACTATTAAATTTCTCCAAACGCGGATAATCTCTTTATTAGCGACAATTAATCATGATAATAGTAAATTTCAACCCGCAAATCGGGAAACTACTTGTGCGGCTCGTAAAGAATCACACAGCAAATGAAAATGAATAGCTATAAGCATTACTAGCCATAGGCACCAATAATTTTTCTCTTTATTATCATCATTATTAATTGTTATTTCCGTTTTTTCACGGATGCCGAAAAAAACGACATCGAGGAGACGAATAACCGTAAGGCAGCGTGCAACAAAAAAAAATTGATTACGCTTTGAAACAGGCGGCGAGTAAATTGGTAACTCGAAGGAGACCGAATGACTGGCGAGACTTCTCTTTAAAAAATCGCATCGCGGTGTTGGGCTCATTTTTTCCGCTCAGGGCGTAGCCAAAGACGAGTTTTTATTGCCTCGCGCGTGTTTGTGCGCGTAAGAGAATGCGTCGAAATGAGAGGTCGACCAAGAGCCGTATAGCCGGAGGGCTCGTGTGTTGTAGGAGCGGCCGGGAGGAACCGCAAGGTGTCCCGGAAGGCCGAGAGAACGACGAAGCGCGCGTCATCGCTTCCGGTACCTCTCGCGAGATTACTCTTCGGGCTCTTGCGCCGTACAAACAAGGTTGTACCAATGCCAACAATCTTCGTACACCTACGTGGCTGTACCTAAAAGGGTCTCGTCGAGCACACACACGCATATATATGTTTACGCATATAGTACATATATTTATATGTACTATATGAATTGAAAAGACTCTAGAGATAAAAAATTGATTAAATTCAGATGTCATATATAATTGGAATAATTGTGAGGATAATTTATTATTCAGTTAACTATTCATTAATTAATTTCTTATTCTTACTAGAAATTAAAAATCGATTAAATGTATATGTCATATATAATTTGAATGATTAATAGAATGATTCATTATGTATGATTTATGTTGAGTTTATTTGTTATCTTTATTATTTTTCAATTAATATATAAATATAATTGAGATATTTATAATATATGATAAATACATTGACAAATTCATAGAAATTCGAAATTAATTGAATTTCTATTTAATAGTTACTTATTTCGTTCTATATTTAATTAATGTATGGAGTATACATTGTATATTGTTATCTTATCGTAGAAAAATCATTAGATAGACGACAGTACCGCTGCTAATAATAATTGGTAATAATATTCAATACTAAAATCAATACACAAAAAATTCCATACAAACAAAAAAAAATGCATCAAACCTTCAACAGATTTATAAAATTGTCGTACCCAGGAAATGCAACGTAAAAAAATGTCCGATATATAAACAAAACGGTTTCGTATATTCACGCGGGTACGGGCGTGGCCATTGGCCGGACGAAGACCGAGACGAGCGGCAAATACGAGAAAAGTTCCACTCGCTTTGCCAGCCTCCGTACGGAATGGACCCGTGTTACTTAAGACGATGAGCGAAGCTGATGAAGCAGACATGACCAGTGATAGCGAGTGCGTTTGTGCGTGAGCCGAACCGGCCTGCGTAATGGCCACGGTTCTTCCTTCGTCCCCCGTCTCTTCTTCATCCTCATCTTCTCCTCCTTCATCGTCTTCTGGTCTCGTCTCCGACTCAAGACACAGGAAGAGGAACGGGTTTCTCCATTTTTCAACCGACCAATCGTTCACCTTAATCTCTCGCGCGCGTCCCAAGCTTCTCGTTTCTCGTTGCCCATCTCTCGTGTCCGGGCTCTCATATATATAAATATATACGTATATGTGGCAACATACACGACGGTTACCGGGCCGCGCGGCGATGCTGAGGTACATTAAGGGGAACGAGAAAGGAAGAGGAAGGCGGATCGGGGTCCGTCCGGTCGTCGAAGCGATTTATCGATAACGATCATCCACTCCGAGAGAGTCTCTGCGGTTGTCCCGTGACTTCGTGGAACTTATCTTCCACGATGTTGTTCGGCTTTGTATAGCTATAGTTTCGCGTTACACGTTTTACCATTCTATCGTCGAATAAATTATCCGAGGCGTGCTCGAGAATGAAGCTCTTCAACCTGGATTGGTATATATACCGGGAGAACGATGTAGCAACAGCGAAGTTGGTAATAGTGGTTAGTGATAACGTGTACGGGGGTATGATGATTGGCACTCCTGTATAGAGATTCCCGGGCTATCGTTATTCGTTTTATTATTGTTATTATAATTATTATCATTATTGTTTTTCATTATCATCATCGGCATCGTCATTATGATCGATTTTCGTTTTTTCGGGAGCTTGATGTTCTCGATGTGTTCTTCGAGCCGGTCACGAAATTTGATGGTGTGACCTGAATAATAATAATAATAATAATAGAATTAATAGTCATAATAATAATATAATATATATTATTACTATGAATATTAATTATTATTACTTATACTATTTTATTATTATTATTATTATTTTTATTCCATTATTATTATTATAGTAGGTACATTTCTCTCAGAAATTCGTCTGGTGATTGGTTTTTCTACCATAATATCAATGATCGACATAATTAATAATAATAAATATAGAATATCAATACTATTACTATCAATGATTTATATTAAATTATATTATCATTACATTATATATTAATTATAAATAATATGATTACTAATATGATTATTATGAGGGTACATTGCTCTACTGATTAGATTTGCTATCATAATAGCAATAATAATACCAATAATAATAATAATAATAATGAAAACAATCATAGTAATGGATGATCAAGAAAATCCACAAATCTTCGTCGCAATTATATTCAACTCAACGGATTCCCAGTCACTATCATACCGGTCAACCACCGGTTACGGAACAGGGAAACAACTCCGCTCATCCTCCGCGCACGCACCAACGAATCATAGAATAAAAATCGTTCCAACGAATCCCAAAGCGAACGGACGCCACGATCCGAGCGTTGATCGATTATCATTGCCTTATTTTTTAATTGGATTCGTCGAAAAAAAAAAAAGACGAAAAAAAAAAAAAAAACATTCTCGCGGTCTCCATCACGATCTTGGAAATGGCGTCATCGTTCTCTATCCGTTGAACGATCTTGTAACCGCGGAAGCCGGAGTAACGATCGTATAAATCGTGATCCCGGTTATGTGGCGCGATGATCGAGAAACGGCGAATGATAATCCCGAAGAATCGCTTTCTCGTTTGGATTTAGCGATTCTGCGATCTCCGTGGCACGATTCCGGACTTTTTGTGGATTTACTAGCATCGTCACGAACGATCTCGCGGGTTTGAGGCGGGGGAAGCGGGCGAAGGGACCCAGAAATAAACGCCGGGTTAAAGATTCATCGAGGCCTGAATAGAAGGAGAAGACGTTCGAGAGGTTGGTTAGGAGGTAGCAGGGTGCTTCCAGTAGCGAGAGGATCCACGTGCGATGTTTACGCGAAGAGCAATGAGAGCAGAATGCGGTAGCTCGAGACGATGGCGCAGTCCGGAGATCCGGGCCGCGTTCGATGGAAACCTTGTACAACGGGCATTATTGTCCCGTTGAATCCACGTGAATGGGAAGATTTTTTGGTTTTTTTTTTTTTTCGCTTCGGAGGAGAATGCCCGGCTCGCGCCCGCTCCGCGGAACCTCTTTGCGCCGTTTCTGCTTGTGTATATATAAAATGGGTGGTCCATTCGAGCTTCAGATACGAGAGTGGATAATTCCGCGTTGTACTATCGTGGAATGAAAACAAAGAAATAGGCGTTTCATTATATATTGGTTTGCTGAGTACTCGGATCTTAATACTGTCTATTTTATTGATTTTAAGATATTAATTTGAGAGATGAGAAAAATTGATGTTGCAAAAAATATAATTTGGGGTAAAAGTTTTTCATTTTTTTATTGTATGAAATGCAAATCTGTAAAAAAAAGAAGACTTGGACAGATGAAACTTCTATTGCAAGTATGTTTCTCAAAAATACCCTGGTCTCAAGATATTCTAGTGTGTCAGCTAAAATGGACCAGCCTGTATATATTTATCAATATTATTACTGATATATTGATACTGATGGCATCGATGAAAACGATAAATATCGATGGAAGTTGCGATTAAATTCGGGAATCCCGAGTACGGTTTTATAGACTGTTTAAAGAGCTTTAAAATGAGCCTAATGCCATCGACGTAGTTTCAAAACTCGCGGAGATATTATCATTTAAATTATTAAAGCTATGACCTACTGTGTTATTCAAAAAGGAAATATAACTAGCCGTTGGGGGAGTATTCAATATCCATCAATTAATCTGCAAATTTTTTCGTGTTCATTTAAGGCCACAATCTATCAACTTTTCGTGGGCCGTTGAAGAAAAAAATCGAATCACCCTGATATATATATAGGGAAAGAGTTGAGCCCTTTTCGTGCACTTCTCGAGTTTGGCGAACGACCTGAGAGCCAACGACGATGGTTCGCCCAACCAAAGCCAGGCCGTCCTCGCCTCCTCGAATTGCGCACTCGCCTCGTTTATCCTGATCCAGTATTCTTCGACTCTTCGTTTGTCAAAGATAAATAAATATTTTTAAAAATAGAACAAAATAGGCAAAAACAGAATGAAAGAAAAGGAGTTGAAAACGATGAAAAATTGATGCTCGAGGAGGCGAATAAAAATGCATCGTTCTCGATAAACCGTTGGAAAAGTCCGAATCGCGGAGATCCTCGGAAGTCCTGCTACTTCCCGCTTTTTCACCCCTATTCCAATGGTACTTCAGCAACCTCTTCTCTTTTTCATGCGCCCTCTTGGTGTCTTTTTTAACAAGAAATTCCGTCTCTCGCATCGACGGAATGGACGACTTTCGGGGCAGCGGTTTCGGGCGATGGTTGCCGGTTGAGAGATGATCTATGAAAAATGTGGATTTCCATGGAGAAAAAGACGTTGACGTTGGGTTTGTCATTCGTGAATTAAATGGTTCGGAGGATTGTTTGTTTCGACAATGTTCGGGAATTCTTCCTCAATCTGAATTCACGAGATCCCGATGGCTGTCTCGTGGTCCGAGCAGTCTCGGAGATCGAATCCCTGGACCGTTTGTGCGTGATTCTGTATCCATATGCGCGTGCGTGTGTTAACGACCCTAAAAAGCCACGACGGACTACGACCTCCCGACGCGCCCGCGCGTACAATCGCTATCGTTTCCGGATGATCAAAAAAAAAAAAAAGGGGCAAAAGGATGAAAAAAAGGGATCCAGCACATCATCGGTCCCGAGAGCGGAGACCGGAGGAACAGCGGGCCGTTGAGGTCCTTCGACTCGAACGGATTCTCGCGTGCCTTCACGTTCGCCACACACCTCTCGTTTCTTCGCCGCATTCCCCACGGGTTATGCCGGTGATTTAACTTCCCAAACTGTTCTTCCGCGGCCACACGGCCGTGCCGCTGTCGGGATACCGCACGAGTGTAGATCGAAATTTTCAAAAATAACACCCACGGGAATTGTGGGATTTTTGTTTTTCTTTCTTTTCTTGTTGTGATTAGATCGTCGAATTTTTTTTGGCTGGGGGGAGGGGGAAATTCTTTGGTTGAAGGTTGAAGATTGGAATTGAGATAATTTTTAGTGTTTTATTTTGGTGTGGATCGTTGAAATTTTTTTTTCTTACTAGGAATGGCAATGATAGGGGTTTCTTTGATTTGAAGGTTGAATTTCGTAATCTCGATGTTCTTTAATTTTTTTTTTTGTATCTTTATATTTATTCAACAATTTTTTTTTCTCAGTTTTTTTCTCAACTATTTCGTTATTGAATCAAATTTTGTCATAAAAATTGAATCACAAAAAATAACATAATAAAACCCATCTCCAATTCTTCTCATTTCAATGTTTCCACAACATTCTTCTCTCATCAGTTTCAACAGCATCTACAATTTTTATTCCTCCGTCGTTCCATCGCGCACTCTCCCATTTCCCTTCCGCAATTCTTCTCACCGACGATTTCACCTCGTAATTCATTCGAACATATCGAAAAAAAAAAAATAAAAACATTCGTCCATCGTCGTCGATATCTCTTTTTTCTTCTCCCTCGCCAATCGCCATGAATGATAAAACCAAATTTGCACAATTTCACGCTTTTGACTTCCAAATCTAATCGAAACCTCTTCTCTCATCTAATAGAACCACGTCGACACTTTCACTCTGTCCTCCCCCGGCCGTTACGCATCTCTGCGGAGTCCGCCTACCTCACGTTTACCATCGACTCGGAAATAATACCAAAAAAAAAAAAAAGAAAGAAACGTCAAAAAAAATAAAAAATAAAATAAATAACCATGAAACGATTTTCCGGATAGCGAGTAAGTTGCGGTCAGGTAAACGTAAGCGGCGAGTCAGGAACACAGGTGCGTTGGGCCTTTATGCCGTACAAGTTGCTCGGACGTCCCTACGGGGGTGCTCGGTCACGAGAGGGTGGATGGCGGGGGGGGGGGGGCAAGGAGGAGAGCTAGTGGCTATCGTCGCGTCAGAAGAGAACAACGTCGTCGGCGAAAAACCGGCGATTCCGTCGGTTTAGACAAAGATCTCGCACGCAGCCACGCCCCGATGGTCCTGCGGGTCTCGGGTACGATCTTCTCGCTGGATAAGACGGATTATTGTCCAAACTCAAGGGTCCCACTCTCGCGTCCATCGCCGTGGCGTATTCCGAGGCAAGGTTGAGAAGCTCGCAGGTGTCTCCACGAATACTCCGTTCTCCGTCGACGTCCCGCGGAGGAGGCGAGTCCTTTCCGAGGCTGCTGCTGCGACCATTAGAGAGGAAGAGGAAGAGGGAGAATGAGGGAGGGAGAGAGAAAGAGAGAGAGAGTTGAAATCCTTCGACCCGGATTGCGCAGCGGACATCGGACGTATCCTTTTCTCGTGATATACTATATAGATATATATTTCGATACATGTATAATTTTAGAGAAATTTTTTGCATAATCACATAGCAGTATCATGTTGAATATATTTTTTATGAAATGAAATAAGAAAATGAAATTAAAGAAGCTAGATATATGTATAGCTTTATTTATTTATTGCTCTGTTTTTAATTTTAATAAAATTGTTTGAGATATATATGTAGATGCCTAAAGCTAGATTGATAATAATAATAATATAATAATAATAATAATAATAATATGAATATAATAATGCTATATAATATCTTAAATAATTTTGTTATTTCTCTGACAAAATAAATAACGATAATTAATAATCAAGGCTATATATAAATATATATATGGATGGCCTTATTTATTGATTGCTGTTTTTTAATTTCAACAAAATTATTCGAAGGATATATATCACCATAGCTATAATAATAATGACAATATGAATATAATATATTGCTATATAATATTTCAAATAATTTTATTGAAAATAAACAACAATAATAAATAATCAAAGCTGGTCCATTTACATATATAGCTTTATTCAATAATTTTTTATATTTATTCCAAAAAAAAACCATATATATATCAACGTATATATAACTTCGTTTATTTATTTTTGGCATTTGAATCCAGAAAAAATCATTTGACATTGATCATTGAATAATATTGCATATCTTCAATATCCGGTTAAGATCCCTAGGGCCACGTACGGGTCGTCCTCTATACACAGAACCATCTACCTATATCCTTGTTTCAGGATACCGAAGAACGTCCCAGCGGTCCACCGATACCCGGTGACTACGCGCGGTTCACCGGCCAACAAAATAAAGCTGACCGGTGGCCACGGCCTCGGATTGTTTTTTTTTCTCTTTCCAGGACTAAAAATTTTGAATGAGCGATCGTGAAACGTCGCGTCGAATGTTTTCGAGGTTGAAACGTAAGCCGGGACAGTGAGGTGCGGGACAGCGGACTTTTTGGGTGGGAGGAGGAGAGTTCGGTAAACAAAAATGAGAAAATTAAAATGTTGGGGTCAGTTTCTATTGCTATTTAGCTTCGGTTATTCGACGACACCTAGTTAAAATTTTTTTTGTTTTGTCGGAGTCATCGACGTGTTGGTTTGGGGCGAGGATTTAAGGAAATCGGGTCTATTGGATAATTTGAAGCTTTTTGTTATTTTTTACTTCCATAAAGTTCCACGGAAATATTGGGATTGAATGGAATCAAATGACTAATTGTCAGAATAGATGCAATTGTTTGAATGATAAAAATTTTTTAAAATATGTAAATTCTTCCATTCCAACAAATATGTATGATTACCAATTTTCAGAATCAACATTCCGATCATCAAACATCTACCAAGACAAATCGGTATTCACTTCAATATCAATCCAATAAAAAAAGAAGAAAACAAAGAAATAACTACCCTATAAAATCGGGAGGTCAAAAATATGATTTCGCATAAAAAACTGAATTCAAATCAATAAAATCCAATTTCCATAAACACATCCCACCAAAATCTCAAAAATCTCAACAATATCCAGATAAAAAAATCCAAAACGACAAATTTCTCCGCACTCAGGACCGATTTTCCCTGCAGTGATCGTCGAGACTTTATATATATTTTTTTCCAAGAGAATTGAAATATTTTTGTTCCGTCGCCCTAATCCCTCGTCAAAGTTGGGATTAGTACCTTCGAATCCTCGCACACGCACGTAGATCCTTGCGCGCGATATAAAAAGAAAAAAAAACCGAAAGAAAGAACGAAAGAATGAAAGAAAGAAAGAAACGACTGTGACGTGCCGAGCGAAGGGAGAAGAGAACCAGCGACGAAGATCCGTAATGTCCAGACCATGTACGTGGAACAAGACGCGATCCTCGGTTAGAACGAAATCAGAGGAGAAGCTGCTGCCGCTGCTGCTGTTGCTGCGTCGGCATTCGATCGTTGCGGTTCCGCGCACTGCTCTTCACGACCGTACAGACGCGGTAAGACGAGACGAGAAGCTGGCACCGAGAAAAGAGAGAAGAGGAGAGCAGAAGATGAAGAAAAAAAAAACGAAAAAAAAAGAAAAAAACTGCCACCTTGAATAGAGATGAAGATATCGGTCCAGGCGTGCGTTTTAGGGCCTTAAGGTGGGCAGGCGTGGGCGGCCTGTGTACATAAAGATCAAAGGAAAGACCTCGACGATTGAAATATTGAATACCCACCCGCTAAAATCCTTTTTTTCTTCTTCTTCTTCTTCTTCTTTCTCTTCATCTTCTCCGTTCTTTTTTTTCTTCTTAATACCGCCCTTATTTTCTCTGTCTCTCGCTTCTCTTCATTCTCTTGGTCTACTTTATTTCTCTCCCTCTATTTTACCCTCTCGCTGGTCTCTCTGTCCGTCTTTGTCTCGTACGCACGCGCGCGCGCGGCACTTCATCGCTCGGCCCGTCTGGCATCTTACGAGGATTCAATCCTCGCTTTTACTCCTCGCAGTCGACGGATCATCCTTGCGTCTTTTATTCTCTCCCCCGACGCTGGGGGCTCCCGGGGAGACTGCGCTTCGCCGAGCTGTCTTGCGGAAAATGAGTTCTTCAAAGATGTACCGAGAAATCCGGAAACAACTGACGAATCCACGGATCTGGTGGGTTTTTTTTTTCATTTTTCATTATTTTTGCGATACGAACTTTCGTGAATTGCGGACTGCTCTTTTTTTCTCGTTCGTTTTGCTTTAATCGTTGAAATTTGATTTGACTTTGTTGGGGGATGGTGAATTGATAGTGAATTCCAGCATTTTATCGGGAATAAAGTGCGATTGGGTAGATGGAGGTTTTTCGAAATCTGCAATATTTACTAGTCAAGCTGAATCGTAGATTTTATAGAATTATTCCATGTCTGAGAGAAAAAAGAAAAAGAGACAAAGTTTTGTCAAAAAATCTTATGGGGAAATTCGATAAGATCTGTCAAATGGAATGAAAAATAATAGAATCTAGTAAATATAATATTTACGTCTGATGAAACGAATTAAAATTATAATCTAACATAATAAATAAATCTATGAATCTAATAACAAAAAAAAACTAATAAAAAATAATCTTCAAATCTAATAAAATCTGTCGATAATTATTTTCTTGTAATAAAACAAAATTTATAATTTACTGAAATTTGTTCTTTCAATTCGAACAAATTTTAGATTTAGTTTATCAATTTCCATCATCCTTTCTATTTCTTCCTTCTTTCATTCTTTGTTTAAGAAGATTGACTATAATTCGAATCGGTTTGGTGTATAAATTTTTTTAAGTCGAGTACCAGACGATACACGTGATTATTTCGGTGAAGACCTCGACAGTCGGATCTCATTTTTCGTGGAAAAAATATGCGTCAGGACCTCCCGCAACACTTGGCAGCCACACTTCGGGGAAGCTGTGGGATCGCTGGTGCAACGGACCACGAGTGCATCGAGGTCGCGTATATCACCAACGACGGTGTGGGTCGACACAAAAAAAAACGAAGCGACTGTGACCCAGGGAGGTCGGAGTCGTAACGGATAATTGAGTGAAATAGCGAAGAATAAGAGACGAGCCGAAGACGTTAGACAACGATGAAGATGAAGAAACGAGGGGTGGCTCCGTTCGTTCAACGACGCGAAGCGACGACGTATCCTGCGTTTCGTTCGCAGACGTTGGAACTCCAAAGTTGTTTCGGACTCGGTGTTAAATTTCCGAAAAACGAAACCTGTAATAACACAGGCATCTGCTTTGGGGTTTTTTTTTCATTCGGGGCTCAAGATTCGTAATTTTTCTCTTTTTCTCGCATTCGTCACTTCACGGGCCATCGTTTTTGTCACGGGCTTGAAGCACGGCGACAAAAGTACGAGCGTAAAAACATTTTGACATGAAATTGACTGAGGAATTTTTCGTTCTGACATTGTTTATCGATTTTCAAACATTTTTTGGTTATATTTTTGTGTGGTTGCAGTTCTGATGGGTTGAGTAGGATTGGAAATGGAGGATGAATTGGATTTTTGAAGAATCGGTTCTCCAACTTAAGTACTGATGATCAATTACTAATTTAGAGCCGATTATGTTAATGCTGTGATGCAGTTTGAATAACTCAAAAATGAATCTTCCTTAATTTCAATTGTCGACGGCACAAAATATAATTGTCTATCATTTTATATTCTAATTTCTCTCAGTCAATCCGAAAGATCTCTTTTTTCACAACAAATACGTAAATAACAAGAAAATAATCATCCGCAATTTATTAACCAACTTCCAGCAGATTTCTTTTTTCAGATTCACATAGAAAAAAAACACACATTTTTTGTTCGTAAATTGTAATTCAATGGAAAATCGTATTGAATCGTTGCGCAGCTCGAGTGAATGCAGAACGGTATAATAGCGTGGAAGACGATAAGCAAGATTTAAAAACGAATGTGCGGACATCGTGCCGCAAAAGCGTGTCGGATTTGAGTTTCGCAGTTGCAGCTGCTAGGAGCTCGTACAAGAGCTTGCGTACAGGAGCACGAAGAACCAGAAACGCGACGCGATACGAGATCCTGAACAAACATCGCTCCCGTTACCTCCGCTTGTGCTCCGGTGCTCTCTCGCTGCTGTGTGGGTTTCGAATTACTCATTCAAATCGGAGAAGCGATTACCGACAAGAGAGGACCATGGCTCGGGGACACGCTGCACTTCGTCGAGCCATTTCCATGCCGGCCACGGTCAACGAGAACGTTTGCTTGAAACGAAAATAAAGAATAAACCACCGATATATGTCATTCATTGGAATTTACAGTTTCCATGAAATCCATACTTTTTCATTTTTATTTTATTTTCTATTTAATTTGTTGTATCACAAATAGAAATTACAATAGTAATTATTATTTATATGATCATTATTGTTAGTTGGTAAGAGAAATAATTTGTGATATAATTTATGAAATAAAAAATAAAAAAATAATAATAATACATTTACATATTGAAAAAAATTAAAATAAAGAAAAGAACCGAAGAAAAATGTGAGAATCCCAGGCGAGGAGATCATTCGGGCAGTACCGAAGATTTTCGTCCTTATCGTTACGAATGCACGTCGCGAACGTTCGAAGACAAGAAGACGACCGCGGCGTTGGCGGTGGCGTAGGCCACGGGGAGGAGAAGGAGCAGGAAGAGAACGATGTGTTTTTAAGCCGGATTGCGAGTGGTTCTCCCGGTGCGGGCTCGTTCTCGTCCCGGTCGTCGAACTCGTCGGGGATTCAAAATAAGCGGTCGAGTGCGCGGGTGCCCGCCGCGCATGAGCTTCGCCGCGCTCGTGCCACGCCGTCGTCACGGCGCATGCGCCATCTTCGCGCGCGGTAATTCAAACCTCTCGCACGCGGTATCGACCTTCGGTGCGTATGAAAAATGCCCTCCGCACCCGCGACGTCAGCCGCGACGCGGCCCAATCTTCCTGTTACACCGGAAAACACGGTTTCGCGCGTTTCTCAACGTTCGGGCTACGAGTCGCGATGATTCGACGTTTGCACGGATGCTCGTCGGTCTTCCGTATGTGGGAAACGATCGTACCGGCCGAAGATTTACCGTTATCCCGTTGCTTCTTTCCATTCCGGCGCGGCACGTTTCACGTTTTGCCCAGAGGCTGACAATTCGACGTTCCGCGACCCGAGAGCCTCGCGAAATTATCCTCAAGGCGCTTCGGGCTGGCTGGTGCAGCTGAGGATTGCCGCGAAGGGAAACGAGGTTCTCGTCGTGGGTCGCTTTATTACCACGCACGTGAGTTGAACCGGTGCGAAGCGTTAGATTTAAGGAAATCGCGGAATATCGTTAATAAAATTCGAAAAAAAAAGAAACAAAGATTTTTCGGAGCAATGTAATTTTACGATTAGAGGTTGATGGAAAAATTCCGGGATTAATACGAGATGCAACAAGATTCTAACGCGTAACGAGTAAACATTTTGACAAGAAAAAATACCGACTTCGAAATTTTTTATATATTTACAAATTTACGCTGAAAAGTTGAAAATAATATTTTTTATTATTTTAAAGAAGAGAGCTTTGAAGGAGAATTAACAAAATTATTGATGCTTTAATATTTGCAATATCTTATCAGTTATTTCCTCTTCGTCGGTGCCTTGGAGTGCCACCGACTTCGAAAATAACCGATTAGATATTGCAAATATTGAAGTATCAACAATTTTGTATATCGTCCTCCTATGCTTTTTGGTCGTCGATAATGGACGCATATACATAATAACTTCGTCCAAATAGGAAACAGCTGGTCGGTAGACGAGACACGCAGACGATTTAATTGCTCTCTATGCAAAGAAATAAGCAAAGAAATAGATAGCGTGTGCATTTTTTGGAAAGTGTATGAATAAAGCCACCACCTATCTAAAAACCTTTCTCCAATTCACTTTCATCTTTCTTAAAAATGCCATTATTTTGCCCATTCGACCTTACAAGGCCGGCAATGCGGACATTTAGCTCAGTTCGAACACAATTGTGCATCGCACGTGTACCAGTGCCACGTGCCTGCCCGATAAAATGCGATAAGACTCGATGGTTGAGAAAAAAAATGTTTTTAAATTATAAATAATAAAAAAAAAAAATCTACCGATCGATAAAGTCGGTGAAGGTTGTTATGGGCTGTGCACCTCTACGTCGCGAATTGTCTATGTATAGAACCATGTTCCATCATTACACGTCTGCGGTTGGGCTGTTACGTTAACCCGGCTGACGATGGGCACGATAATGCGATTTCCACGTTTTCTCACGATTCACTGGCTTATTACGTAGCAGAACTTTGTGTGCAGAAACGCACGCATCGTATCGCATTGATACTGCACACATGTGTACGTATAAATATATATATATA
This sequence comes from Sussaba pulchella, assembly GCA_963971145.1. Taxonomy (NCBI): domain Eukaryota; kingdom Metazoa; phylum Arthropoda; class Insecta; order Hymenoptera; family Ichneumonidae; genus Sussaba; species Sussaba pulchella. The sequence goes on from CAXAQZ010000301.1 coordinate 32,355, forward strand.
TATATAATATAGTTGCACACGTGATATCGTGGCTTATTAACGGCGGCTTGCTTAAACGCGAGGATATAGCTAACCCGTCGTCTATGTTGCGTTCACCGGTTTATCGTGATTACAGTAAGCTCGCTCGCTACATCAGCATTACCTACATGCGTTGCACTGTATCGAGGCTTATCACGACGTTCCGTCGATCCGACTGAGAGCCGTAAACGCTATTAACACCCCATTGGCGACTTTTGTATGTTTGAACATCGAAGTATCATCGTAATTTATTATAACAGTAAGTTTTTCTCGAATTATTTCTTTAATTATTTCTCGTTTAATGGCTGTGGGATATATAGATACCACGAAATTTTTATGATGTTTGAAGTATTATAATACGATTTATAGAAATTGAGAAAAAAAAAGTCATCATTGTCGGTTATTATTATAATTATTTATCATAGAATAATTGTGAGATATTTATTATTCCAATGATTTATTATATGATTGTTGTAGGATATTCATTATTGCAATCATTTTCAGTCTATTATAATATAATTTATAATTTTATTACATCTATAGAAATATAAAAATTAGTATCGGCATTTATTATTTCAATGATTTTCATTCTCTTATAATTTCGCTTATCATTGAATTAATTGAAAAAAATGTATCGATTAAAACGCCGATTATGCGTCGAGATTATTCTTTTCGAGGAGTCGTTTCTTTGTCTTCCTCTTTTCGTTCTTTTTTTTTTACGTTGACACCAACGCGGATTAAATCCGCATGTAACAAACGCGGCTATAGGTGAAATAATATACATAAGAAAGAGTATATACGTACTCCGTCAGAGGCGTTACAGTCTTCCGGCTCTTTGCGTTCACTGAGCGTTCAAGCCTTTTAAGATTCATATCTCTCGGTGTGCTTGCGAACGCGCGCGCGCGCGCGCGCGTGCGAGTCAGGAAATACGAGAGAGAAAGGGAGGGATGGAGATGAATCTTCAAAGTCTCGCGTTGGTGATGCGCGAGAACCCGCACGGCGGAGACGCGGATGTGCAGCGGGAAGCCACCGTTGCCGCGCGACCGAACAACGAGAAGCTGGATTATACCGCAGTTAGGATTTCGTATAGAGGTCGCTTCAGGCCGAATGGGCTTTGTTGTTTTCCTCATTTTTTCTTTCTCTTATTTTTTCATGAAAAATAATCGAAGAATCGATTTTCTATCGAAAATAATCGAAATATCAATATTTTTTGCAAGATCGATTATATATTTCTTTTTTTTAAGATAGGGAAATATTATTATAATTATGGATAAGTTATTAGTACCTAAAAATAAAAAGTTAGAATTTCTAATTACTGATAACTATAAATATATATATATATATATAAGCCAAACAAAAAATCTAATTTTTAATAATCAATAACTCATCGACAATTTCTCAATTTCAACAACGTGGAGCGCTAAGGGTTTACATGCTATATGTTATCCACGTTTTCGTGAAGCTTCCGAAAAAAATTGACCTGGAATTTCGTTATAAAGTATTTCAAAAGGTCTTCTATTGGCTCAAGGAGAGAAAATAATTGGGACAATAGCGTAGGACAGTTCCGGGAACATCGTTTCGGTGTGGAACGGCCCATATACACAGAAGTGTATAACGGAGGAGATCGCGTATAGCTGCGGGCCGCCTCGGGCGGGTGTGGGATGCGCGGAAGATGCACCGTGGCCCCGTCGTACCGTATACGTGCACTGCGAGACCGTCGGCGCATCGAATGAAGGGAAGAACGAGGAAGAAGTGGGTATGAAATTGAGCATTAAGGAAGCGAGATGCTGGTGAGATCATAATGGCGTGGCTGAGAGCTTATATACCGTCGGCTGTGGACCGGAGTTCATCAGTCGTTGGCTGCTGCGTGGATTCCTCAGTTTTTTAAGCCTCGCAACCGAATCTCTACGGGTCGAATATTGTCTCCCCCCTTAAAGTCACCGGAGATTCGCTCGAATGACAAATCGCCTGCGTCTGACAAAATTTTATCACGAAATTCCATAATTTTAATTATTTTTATTCGTAACTTCAATTCGTTTTAACGATAATCATATTTTGAAGATAAGATAATTATGATAGATAGATTGATTAACTATACTACTTTAATGGACAGATTTCCGTCTGTGGATGTTTCATTATTTTTTTCCTCGAAGCGATAACGAAGTGATGGGTATGATGAGAATCGTTGATTTGAGGAGATTTTGAGATATGATAAGACGTTATCAGAAGCACGAGGAAACGCTTGTGCTGATGCGATCTGACGCCAAGTTCCTCTTTTCGTTGAACTATCTCACGAATTAAAGTCGTGTCGATTATTCTTCGATTATTATTGTTATTTTATTTTTTCCGTTCGACTGATGACGAATCGTTATCAAAGGCGGCGATAAGATTCTTGTTCCGATTCGGCCAGATGACCGGTATGTGTCACGAATGCACTATCTTCATGTTGACGAGAATTTTCGTTACTATTTACGGTGTAAAATTGAGGTCAATTGAAATCGTTCATTATTTTTATCGCCGGATGATAAGAGCGTGCTATCACGATCAGTTGCAAACGATTTTGCTTGTAAGGGTATATCGAGTAGCAGCTATAGAGTGTATATATGCATATTAGGGTGTATTTCGGAAATGTAAAAATTGTTTGGCCAGGTCTCAGATTTTAATTATGTACTAATCGAAAACATCAGCTCGAATCTGACACCAATTCCGACAATTTTAAGAATTTCTGTAGTCATTAGATCGATTGTGGATTTCAATACCAACACGTTTAAGAATTTCTGTAGTCATTAGATCGATTGTGGATTTCAATACCAACACGTTTAAGAAAATTGATTGACCAGCTCAAATCAATTTTTCCAATAAAGATAAATGTCATGCTAATGGGCTTTTCCGATTCCACTTTGTCTACTCATTTCGTGGCATTTAATCTAATTAAAAATTATCAATTCATTTTGGATCGTTATTTTATGTTAATAACATATCAGCGAAATTTCGATTTTTTACAATAATGTCGATCTTTTTCAAAAATCCCGATTTTTCAGATTTAGAAAATTAGGTTTTTAAGATTTCAAAAATTAGGTTTTTGACCCAAAAATTATTCAATAAATTATAATTCCGCTGAACCCTTCGTCAACGTACTGCGTTTAATATCATACGAACGAAATCTTCTCGGTTTCTTTATTTTATACGAGTCATTCCAGAAATATTACTCTCACCAGCAAGTGATCTTCAAAAAAAGATGTCTTGGGACCACAGCAATACTTCACCCAAAATTGAAAAAGTTGTTCTAAAAAAATGCAGACAAATACCTCAATATATTCCGTAATTGATACTCTACAGTGTATTCCAATAAAATGATGTTAACATGGCCAAAAACCCATGAAAATCCCTCAATCTTCCCGCAAACAACCAGCTCTAACCCCTCAACGAAAAAAACCTTGTGCAAAAGCCGGTGTGCAACAAAATGGCCGAACCCCGTCAAACGGAACGCGTCATACACGATGTTACGTATACCGGAAAGAGTTGATTATCGATAGATCGTCCGGAGCGCATTTTAAGATAGAGTTATAACCGAGTTCGAGAGAGAATATAAAGTGCCCGCATCAAAGTCCAACGGTGTATAGGTTACTTCACCGTCCACCCCATCCCGCCCTTCGTCCCTCGCCGCGTTCGCCATTCGACGGTGATTTATCGCTGACGAAGAAGCGCGGCATCGAACGGCTTCGGAGCATCGATGATCCGTCGAGAAAGCTAACGAGGCGACATTCTGCTGGTAAAATGAGCTCGACCGAGAAACGGAAGACGTGGCGCGTGATAAAAATGGCTGGAGCCACGGAGGTTCGGGATAAGTGTGAGGGGGAGGGATTGGTAATGAATCGTCGAATGAGGGATATATATGGGATATTCCACGGCACATCGTCTAGTCTGGGACCAGACCGCTGTTGATTTAGCTCATGATCTTTTTATGGCTTGCATTCGACCTTCAAAACACCCTTCATTTTTGTAGAACTTTCGGATCACCCGTGAAACGTGAAAAAATTTAAACTACCCCACGGTGAATCGGCAGGAGTCGAAATTGCGACTGGCCGATGCAGATTATGATTTTTCTCTAGCTTCCGTTTAAACCTTGAAGGACACTTGTTTTTTGGCAGGACTTTTGGACCACCCTGGAGCTTATAGAAAATTTTGAACTACCTCCTACTCAAGAGTAAAAGCGTACTTCGATATTTTTCAAAATTTTGGATTTGGTATTGTGATTTTGGTAGTCGAAAAAAATTCTTTCAGAGTTTCGGAGTGAGATCAGTATTGCGACTTTTCTTTTTGTTTCGTCAACATGGCAAATATCAATTCTTATAATTAATTTATTATTATTTCTCTCTGATTAATTGCAGAAATTATTATATCAATAATTATAATATAAACAATAAGGAAAATAATAATGATAATACTAATTTTCTTACGGATTGAATAGAATTAGTAGTATAATTATTATTTCAAGTAGTATAATTATTCATTATTATCATCATCATTATAAATATTGATACAATTATGTGTCTACTTAGGGTGAGCCAATATAAAGAAAACAGCTCGCCATATCGTCACCCTCGTTTTTCCGGCATCCTCACAGCCGCAAACGCCGATCGTGTCCAACCGTATGGTAATACAGCGAACAACCGCGATGAACGTTATAATATACTCCGATGTTCCTTCGGCTATAAATAGCGTGAGAAGATAACTCTATCGGGTTTGTCGACGAGTGCGAAAAAAATGCAATTCTGTTATTCTCGCGAGAGACTCCGGGCGCGGAGTCATCGTACTCGACGCACTCGCGTTTGTGATGATGCGCCGATTCCAAAGACACGGAGGGATGAGGTGCCCGAGGTGCGGCTGTGGCGAGTCAGTCTTCGATGACGCGTTTACTACTCCACCGTATCCGGAGTCTCGAGCGTGCATGAGACGCGTAGTCTCTCGTGCGCCAGCTACACGGAATATATTAAACATACACGTACACACGTATTTTTCGCGCACTAAACTTCAAAGTGAGAAAAGCCTCGGGCATTGCGCTGCAACCTTAGCGTCACGCCGTAAAGTACATGACGTTGGCTTTGATTTTTTATTTATTTTTAGAACGAATTCGAGAAATGGAAAAACGTCGTTTTTTTTTTCA